>BHDV01070269.1:151923-162041 GCA_005406045.1 Adoxophyes honmai | reverse complement strand
TGTGCTTAGAGGGATTTTAAGCACAGTTTTCTCGAGACACATTTTTAGCGCTGGTGGTGTATCTTGGGTATATTAAATCTATGCGAGTATACGTCTTAAAATATAGGTACCTAACTATTAATAAACAAACACCACATATTTACAAGCCTATTGTTTTTTAGACTACAGGATTAATAAGGGAAGGGATAAAAAAGAAACTAATAAAATCGGTGCAATAAAATAAATTCGTATTTATTTAGAATCTAAGAACTATCACATTATAACTGGCGAAAAGATTGTACATCCAATTCGCCGGAGGTATCTGAAATTAATAATTGCATAAAATTATCGCAGACGAGTCCATGCAAATTCAAACTTTTAATTTTCGTTTCATTATTTGTCTAAATACCGTTAGCTGATAACTGATAACCTGTTACCTTAGTAACAGGTAGGATTTAGTAGCCAATCTCGATTGCTATGATTTTACTATATGATTTATTTGCTATTTTTGCTGCCGAGTGAGGAATTTATATTAACAATTTGTTTCTTAGCTTTATTCTTATCAAGTCAGTTTGAAGCAAGCGTCTTCCAGACTTCTAAATAGTTCTGTAGGCTTGGCACAGAAAAACGCGCGAGTCGCGCGCCGGGACTGCCTGTCACTGTCTGGTGTCTCTAGTTAGACAGTGATAGCTACAGTCTATCTCGCGCGCAACTCTACTTGCGCCTTGTCGTGCTAAGCCGGCTGATAAGTAATATTTTGGTCGCTTTCTCGCGTTGAAGCGTAGTCGGCGCGGATGGAAAATACTTTGTGTTTGTGGTAGACGATTATTTCAAGAAATCCATTCTATTATTTTTGTACATTGAATACCTACATACTTAAATTAGGTATCTTTTATTTTGTCATCACATCATTTGCACTGTCAACTATTTTGAATTTTCTAGACCACTGTTAGAAGTACATTTCCTGTAATGATCTATTAGTAGTTAGTTCTACAGTAGTACTATATGCATAAATTGTTACACCGTGTATAGCACATTATAATAAATAATAATAAGTAGGTACAGTCAGCTGCAGAGAAAGGTAACCCCCCACCCATACAATGTTTCATTACTAGGGGGTTACTCTTCTCTGCAGCTGTCCGTACATGATTCCACAATGAACGATTCTGATATAATAAAAAAATACCATAGCGATTCATCTAAAATAAATAAATTTCTACTTAAGTACTTTATCTACATCAAACATAAGTAGGTAACTGAGACGAATGCATTCTTGATAAATTAATTTAAGTCTAAATTAATTAAATAAAAATATAGTCGAGCTTTTTAATTTATAATGCAGTCGAAATATCAAGAAATTTAGTGTTATGACAGTTATGATATGATTATGACTAAATAGAAGTCTGAAGATTGATCAGGATGTAAAGTGCACAACAATCACGAAAAACAATTATGATACTATAAAAATATATAACAAATTATTTTTGTTCTCAAAATTAAATCTACCTAAGTAACATATCTACTGCTGACCAATCTTTAGACTTTTATTTAGTCATAATTATAATTGTCATATGACTAGATTACTTGATATTGCTATTTACTTATTAGGACAGACCTGAGCTTAATGTCATTTATTAACGTTCGGATTGTCGTCATTTAAATGACGTTCCTGAAAATAAAAAAACAGCCTCTAGGTCAGAAAGTAATTATACTTAATAAACAAAGAAGTAAAAATATTGCATTTCACACATAATTTAAGTCAAAAACCGGTCGCGGAGCACAGAAATTCGAATGCGAGCGTGAGGGCAATATTTAATGCACGCGTGCGACAGAGAGGTCAACGCTCGAAATTCTCTGTGCTCCGCGACCGGCCTTTACCTGCAATGCTATGTTTTATTTTAATTTATGTTTCGAACTTCGTCTTGCACAACTGGCTGGAAACAAACTAAGCTACATTGAACTATTACATCAACTAAAGTACATTTTCGCTTCTGATTTGTCCGTTCTCCATTGTGGTGGCGGGTAGGCAGAGGTTCGCGAGCGGGGCGGGCGCGGCGCCGCGGCCGGCGCGCTCGAGCGCCCCGTCGGGGAGCAGCCACGCCGCGCGGTGCCCCACGCAGCCCGCGCAGTCTTTGTATGCTAGGGCGGGATTCGGCCAAGTGTTTTTTGTGCTGCCAATTGATGTGTATCTGTGAATTTGTTTTTTTTAAATGTTAGTTCGAAGTTTGTCATCATTAGCTACGTCAGCCAGCTTAGCACAGCGAGGCGCGAGTAGAGATACGCGAGAGATAGACTGTACCTGTCACTGTCTAACTAGACACGCCAGAGAATGACAGGTAGACTATCCCGCGCGCGAGGTGACTAGGTCATGTTGCCGTGCTAAGATTACAGGCTCCCGTTCCACAACCAATTACGAAAAGGAAGTAGGTTTCTTATCGGTGGTGGGGACATTGTTATCAATTTAGAATTTGAATTTAGCTTGAGTCATCGTTCACGATTTGACAAAGGCTAAAGCAACGACGCTCGTGGCCGTAATGCCATAGTAGCAAAATATAAGATAGCCAGATACACCAGATTCTTTTCATATCGCATCCTCATAATACCACTTTAGCTGTTCACCGATAAGCTTTATAAACTGATAGGGATATGTTTGACTTTGTACTTATGAATTGAATTGTAGTATGCTTGTTATTTTGTCATGTTATTTTGTATAGTAAAAAGAGTTACATACATAGAGCTATAAAAGTATCTTCTTACCCTTTGTCGTAAAGACTGCAGTAAGGCACTTGCCGCGTCAGGATATAACTCCATATCTGGTGGTAGGACCAGTTCAGCAGAGGCGACACGCGCATTATTTGCGGCCAGTTCGCATCAGTTTTCTAAAACAAAACCATTATTTAACACTTCAACTACTTCCAGATGGCGTCGGGGTTAGATTAACACATTCACTTCGTCTGTGGATTACTTAAAATGGACTATTATCGAAAATTTACATGCTTGCTTTAACTCTAGCGTTACGCGCGATCTTGAGCCGACCAATAAGAGCACAGCGATCGCCACGATGGTTTGGCGGAATTTTTTCCGAACTAATAAAATTACATTAGAATTCTAGTGGATTACTACTAGCTGTACCTACTGCACATACCACTTTACCGTGCGACCTGTACTGTATACGCAAGAAATGAATCGAGATTAGGTACCAACCTGCATGAACTCTAAATCGCTGCAATACGGGTCTGTTCTCCGCGTGCCCATTAAACACGCCTTTAGTTTGTCATCTTCTTCCAGAATCCTTTGCAGCGTGGTCTTCATTTCACCTTCAGTGACAATCAGTTTTATCCCATAGTGCGCTTCCACCAGCTTCACGAACGCTTCCAACTCCCTGAATGGACTCGTTGTTCTAATATACAAGACTTTGAGGTCGTTTATCACAGAGTTTGTTTTGTATATGTCTAGTAGCACGTTTATGGTAATGTCGAGGAGCACTGTGCAGTCTTTGCCACCGTTGAAGGAGAGGAATACTTCGTCGTGGTTGTATTTAGTGAAACATGTTCGCAGCACCTGTGAAATAGTGGGAGAAAGAAATGATTGGCAAGTCTTTAAAGCTTTTATATTGTCCTTTTATAGTGCCCGATGGTTTTGTTTCTATGTGTTCCTAGCTACATACAATAATGTATCTACTTATGTATGTAAGTATGTATATAACTCTTTATTGTACAAATAATCATGACAAAATAACAGACAAAACAGAACATAAGTATAATAAATACAAAATATGACTTTATAGAAAGGGCTTAATAATGTCTTACTGTATCGAAGGTACGATACGTGGAAATAATTTTTTTATGTACTATTCCTGACCCTGATCTGACATTTTTAAGTTTATTGTGATTGTGTTCTATGGGGGGTCAAAAAACAATTGGTTCAACTGCACGGCCAGGTTTTGCCTTATTCTAAAAGTATTTACAGTAGTAGGTAGATGCATTATTCTGATACATCCTACTTAATATTAGTTCGGTTGCATAAGAACATCGCGGTTTACATTTTCATGTGCATTGTGCGTTACAAACGTGGAAAAAATAATTAATTCCACAACCTCACGTGCAAAGAAAATTAACGAACGATTAGCTGGATGTGCTTGGGTTTATAAAATTATGTGTTTCTCAAGAGAGTGCCTATAACAACAACCCGTGGAAAATCGATTTAAATCGTTAATAGCACGAAATTAAGTGCGTAAGTGAAACAAACGAAAAAAAGATAAAGTAGCATGCCTTTGCCCTGCTCTAGGTATCTAGGTAGGGGAGACCGGGTACAAAAGTAACACCGGGTCAAAAGTAACAAACGCTCTCTACGTTTATCCAATGGGAAAAAACTGCTCCGACGCAGTCAGATGATAGCCAGGAGCGCCCCCCTCCTGCGCATTAGGTTGTTACGTGCGCTACGCGCCGTTATACTGTGTGACAGGACGCAATGTGTTTTGACCAATCTAAAGTACGTTTTTCGACTTTTTCTTATTTAACGTTTTCATAGTTATAAAAAGATTCTGAATGTTTGCGTATCCATTCTTGAATAGATTGATTGTATATTGTTTAAATTCATTTTTGTCTAGTACGTCCTGTTTTAAAGTTGTATTGCACATTTTATTAAAAATAAGGAAGGGTACAAAAGTAACATATCCGTATGGGTACAAAAGTAACATCATATTTTGGTCCCCTCAGTAATAAAAAATATTTTATGTGTCTTACTTCAACAGAATGCTGTGAAAACGCTTAAGAATTATAAATGAAACGAATAATACTGATTTGTCTGATTATAAACGAAATGATTAACATAAATTAGTCAATTCCATTCCTCAGTTTAAGGAACAACTTCTGTTGACTTGTTTTCTCAAAATAAATAAAATTTTAGCATTTAAAATGCTAAAAATTGTTTGTGTAATGAATACATTATTGTTTAAATAAATAGTTTATTGCTTTAAAATGTAAAATCGTTCAATTAGCAGCTCCTAAGTTTTGTTACGTTCGACACACGACGTGTTACTTTCGGCCTGCCGACATGGTCGAAAATAACAAGTGACGGCTTTTTTTTAACTCTCTGTTATTCGTTTAAAACACACCACAGTGCAACAATAAAGTTACCAGTGTAAAGAGCTTGAACTGAATTTATATGTGGTAATATTCATTAATTGATAATAATAACATCCAACCAGAAATCAAGGTATTAAGTACAAAGTGTTACTTTTGTACCCGGTCTCCGCTACTATAGTCGACTATAAATAAGGTTACATGCAAGATTGTCGACTGTATCTTTCCAAGGAGCGATGTGCAGACTTTGGGGTCGGGTATAAAATCGCGCGGTGGTTCACGATCGCTCGGCGAAATTAGTGGGGGTGATCGGCGAATCAGGGGCAGAGTGGGGAGATGAAGAGCGACTGATCTACCAATAACGTGTCGCTGTCCACCCCACGCGCTCTCGGATATCATAGAGGCCTTAAAATGTATTTCTACGCTTACCACTTCCACTTTTGCCGAGCGATCTTAACTTACCGCGCGACTTATGACTATAGGGACCTTAATTTTTAATGTATGTTGGACTTCCTAATTTCCACTTAAAATGCTTACCTGTTCAGCTTCCTCTAGCACATCAGTGAAATCCGGCAGATCCATAGCCACGTCTTCGTGATGCTGGGGCATTTCGTTCAATATTCTGAAATCCACCACATTTCAAATTTATTTACATGTCCAATAACTTCTTTTAAATGGTAGGAATACCTTCGCTTCTTTTTTATATGCGTCGTTTTCTTAATAAAGTGGTTCAGAACTAACTTACGGTGCTACCGATACGTGTTGAAACGACAGAATTAAATCATTTGCATGAAATAAAATTGTTTTATCAACTACACGACCGGCTTAGGCAAGTACCGAGCACGTACATATAATTGGCCCTTGCCTTAGCTAAATCCACACGTGATTCTTATTAAAGCAACCCATAAGAGTCAATTTCGCAGGTTGGGTAAAAAGTGAAACTAGTCGGTACGTAGGTGATTGAACGATCAATAGTAGTATAATATGCGTAATTGAACGTATTAGCACAACTGGTATAAAACAGTAAGTAAATTATATTTTGAAAAGAGTTTGCTACACATATACATATGTACTCATCGGATTAAATATACAAAGGATTTATTGGACATTTCAAATGAGCGAAGTAAACAAAGAAATGAAATCTATTTAATCCAGAACATTTTCCATATAAACTTACAAGAAAAACACAGACTTATATCGAAATAGATGACTCAAGTATTTTGTAGTTAAGTAGTTTGTACTTCGCGTGTCAAAAGGGAGCCAAAAGGGAGAGCAATGCTCTTCCTTTGACGCAATTTCGTTTAGTTTTGTACCACTTAGATTAGGTTTACCTGCTTAGAGACAGGACAACTTGATTAAGGCGGTGTCACCCTTGAATCGGTTTCACTCGGACTGTCAATTCCTATCACTTAAGCGCTCATGTGACGCTACAGTAGGTAGAGAAAAAGTGGCACGCTTGGTTTTCATACAAATGCAGGAACTCGCGGTATCTATTTCGATATAAGTCTGTGAAGAAAACATAAAAACTACACAATTCACACAAAGGATTCACTCACACAAAAGATAAATAGTTAATTTTACACCATTGTTTAATTTTATTTCAGCACTAAGTCTTTTAAAATAAATATACATACATACATACATACATACATATAATCACGCCTATAATCCCAAATGGGGTAGGCAGAGCGCACGAAATGTGAAATAGACATAACCATGATTAAGTATGACTATTTCACGCTTCGCAGCCACTTCTAGCATCATTTTGGGTTTGAAAACATATGTTAGAGGTAGTATAATAGTGACAGGTTGCTAGCCTGTCGCCTAAAGAATACCTAAACCTATTTCCTTAGTCGCCTCTTACGACATCCACGGAAGAAATGGAGAGGTGCTATTCTAGACCCGACACCACACGGGTACGACACCACACGAAATAAATATGACATTTTTAAAGTACCTATTTCTTAATTATTCCCTTTTTTATTTACTCCAAGACACGAGTACGGCGATAATACCTACTTGATCCCAGTACAAGGTCGGTTAACAACGACTAATTTGACATATTTTCAAGAAACAAATTTAGACAGGGTGGCCGGAAATTGACCGTTAATATTTTAACCAGTGGCCGGGTTTAAGTACACGTCTGAAAACCCCTGTGAAGTTTTTTTCCCGGAATTTTCATGATGGGACTTGAGTATGGGATGTAAGGTAGGTAAAACACAGGGCGCAATGACCTGAAAAGCGATGAAACATTTGTCTCCCATAAGGTCAATGATGAGAATTTTCAGGAAATATTTCACATGGGTTTTTAAAACACGTGTACCCCTAACCACTGGTTAAAATATTTACGGTCAATTTCTGGCTAACCTGTATATTTATATCAATAGGAAGAAAATTCAAGTTTATACATACATACATACAATCACGCCTATGTTCCCAAACGGGGTAGACACAACGACGAAACGAGACAGACAAAACCATGACCATTTCACGCTTCGCAGCCATTTTTAGCATCATTTTAGATTTGAAAATAGTTGGAAGAAGTAGTATAATAGTGACAAGTTGCTAGCCTATTCGAATTTGATAGCCTATTTGAAGTTTATTCCTACTGAAATATAGTCATAATGAAAACTGCTCGGTACACCATCAAATACCGATGCGCTAGCGCATTCGATTGTCTTGTCTTGTACCACTCCGGCCTCCAAGCAGACCTCGGAATACCGAATCAAAAATAATTACTAACCATACCTACCTAAGTATGTAGATCCAGCCAGAGGTGACGCAAAAATTACACTGGAACTATGTAGGTGTATACCTACTCCACACTATAACTATAACACTTTTCTGACGGTTACTATTGACGGGATTTGTGGAACACTTAGAAACAAACTATTGAAAATCAGAAAGCAGTACATGACAACGAATACACAGAACTCGGTAAAAAATACACTTAGTTTTACAATGCTTCTGAAATGATTATTTAATTGCTGATAAGACGGCTATTAAAATAATCGCGCGACGAATAATTAATTACGCCTCAATATCAAATCAAGACGTTACATTTTAGGTATAAATAAAATAAAATACCTAGCATGATCATGCTTGTAGAACTATATTTCGATTCTGAATTATCTACAAATTAAAAAGATAACATTTTAAAAGGCCGAGTGCACACGAGATTTAAAACGGCGGTGAAGAAAATCAATTATTTTTTCAGTAAAATAATCTTCAGGATATATGATTGCGTAACACTGTTTTAGGAAAATAATATCACAAATTCGGCTCAATAAAAAAATGGCAAAGCAACACTTAACTCGACGTGGTAAAGAAACGCAGACCACACCACTAGCATACCAACGTTTAGCTTGTTTGTGTAGTTTATATTTATTGGTTCATGAAATGTATTTACCCATATTATAGTAGTAGTAGTAGTAGTAGTAGTAGTCAACTTTTTACTATCAAACACTAAAACTGTCATTGCCGGTTTTGCCTGTTCTTTGAAATATTAAAATAATGCTGTAATGATAAATTAAACATAGTACTGATTTTTGTAGGCAAGTTATCGAGGTAGGTATCTTGCAATAGAACTTGGGAAGCGTTTAATGCGATTTATTCGTATTATTGCGCACAATCCCCTGATCAATTATTGATCCCGTGTGGTGCCGGGTTAGAATAGCACCTCCCCCTTTCTTCCCGTGGGTGTCGTAAGAATCGACTCTGGGAAAGGGTTGGTGTATTGTGGGCGATGGGCTAGCAACCTGTCACCACAATATCACGTTTGACCGTCTGGTTACCCTCAAGTTGCTAAACGTGGCACTGAATTTTTGAATTTATGTGCTCTGCCTACCCCTCTTGGGAATACAGGCGTGAGAATATGTATGTATGTATGTATTGCGCACAATTTTATCTCTGTTTGAAATAGCGGTTTTTCATCACTATGTCATATGCTATGTCCACACCAGTGCGCTTTCACGTTCACCTTGCGTCTTCCTCTGACGCATGCCCGTGCAACCACAGCGCATGCGCTGAAAGTAGATCCGCCCTCAATGAAGACGCGCTGGCGGCATGCGCTGTGGTTGGTGGTTGCAAGTGCATGAATCAGAGGAAGACGCAAGGTGAACGCGAAAGCGCACTGGTGTGGACATAGCTAAAGAATTTCACGATCTGCCTAAACGACGTTTAGTAAACGTCACTCGCCACCATCGAATGCGCAGCGCCAACAGTGGCTAAAAAAAGAAACTATTATACGATTTGCTCAGTGTACCTACTTGTAGAGCTATGCAGATGAATATCTACGAGGGCGTACCTCTATTCGAAGTACAGTATTGATTCTCAGGCACTTGTGATACAGGTACCTACCTAACTAGATTACAACCAAAACATGAAATGACGTCGTTTCATGACATGCCTGGGAATTTCATGATCTAGCGGACTTTACAATAGGCCTCTAACTTTAGGATAGCACTGATTTATCTACATGTACAAACTGCCTATGGTAAAACTTAAGTTGATTGTCAATTATTTTTCCTTGGCTACTAAACTAAACTAAAGAAACTTGATGGATGTTTAGTAGATTTTAATCATTTAGGTACATATACAACATTTAATATCTAGGTGACATCATACAATTTCATTGCTCATAAATACTTCTTTGTATGTAGAGTATGTATATTACAGATATATTTTTAAAGAGCAACAAAGATTGCTTGTTGGTTTGCATAGTAGACTATGAACAGTTTGAGCCTGTGATAGATTAGAGATAAAATACTGTGATAACTGATAACTCTGCAATCTGCAAATGACATAATGTTTTTTACACCAATGGTGACAACATCATCAAATTTTACAACATGACAACTTCCTAAAAGAATCTTACTCATCAAAAGAGTGTTATAAATTAAACAACAAAAGATTAGAGAAATACTTATTTTATTCAAAATTTCACTTATACATCAAGATTAAGATAACAATGTGTAAACACAGTGGCGTAGCTAGGTAACCAAGGGCCCTGGGGCAAATAAAAAAATGGGGCCCCACACCTATAACTGATTATTG
>BHDV01070269.1:131030-144772 GCA_005406045.1 Adoxophyes honmai | reverse complement strand
TGGAAATAGTGGAAGGATGGAGAGTGAGTGGCATAGGCTACTTTTTGTCTTTTTATAATCCATCACTTCTCCAAAATGAGGGGTGAAAAGTATTTATGGAGCACTAGCTTTTGCCCGCGGCTTCGCTCGCATTAAGTTCGGAATGACACAGAAGAGATCTCAGAATTATTTGAATACGAATTCATATCGTCATATGAATATGTCTTTCAATTCGGGAATAGGATAAAAAGATTCAAGGCATATACTGCATAGAAAACATTGATAAATTGTGGAATGCTCCATAAATACTTTCACCTCTCATTTTAGAGAAGAGATAGATTATAAAAAGACAAAAAGTAGCCTATATGTCACTCACTCTCCATCCCTTCGACTATTTCCATCTTACCTGCATGCCAAATTTCAAGCGTCTAACTTAAGCAGTTTAGATTTTTCATACAACGGGATTTTCCCGCCAATCCCGTTCCCGGGGGAATTTCGCAATATCCTGTTGCAACTAAGCTTGAAGTTTAATAAGGTACCTGCATGTCAAATTTCAAGTGGCTAACTTAAGGGGTTTAGATTTTTATACAACGGGATTTTCCCGCTAATTCCCGTTCCCGTGGGAATTTCGCAATATCCTGTTGCAACTAAGCTTTAACTTTACTAAGGTATCTGCATGACAAATTTCAAGTGGCTAACTTAAGGGGTTTAGATTTTTTATACAACGGGATTTTCCCGCTAATTCCCGTTCCCGTGGGAATTTCGCAATATCCTGTTGCAACTAAGCTTTAACTTTACTAAGGTATCTGCATGACAAATTTCAAGCGGCTAACTTAAGCGGTTTAGATTTTTCACACAACGGGATTTTCCCGCTAATTCCCGTTCCCGTGGGAATTTCGCAATATCCTGTTGTAACTAAGGTTAACTACGTCCCTACCAAATTTCAAGTGCCTACGTTTAGCCGTTTAGGCTGTGCGTTGATCTGTCAGTCAGTCAGTTTCTCCTTTTATATATTTAGATTACGCAGTTTATCAATGTTTTCTATGTAGCATATACCTAGAATCTTTTTATCCTATTCCCAAATTGAAAGACATTATACATATCGTCTACAGCAGCGTTTTCAAATAATTCTGAGATCTCTTCTGTGTCATTCCAAACTTAATGCGGGCGAAGCCGCGGGCAAAAGCTAGTTATACATATTTAACGATTCCAAACAAGAATTTATTATTAATACCTCACAGATTCTTCAAAGTCACCAAACGATAGAGTTTCTGCGTATTTTTGTCTTCGGTCCTGTTGTTTGATGTGTAACTTCCATAGGTACAAAAGTTTATCATTTCATTAGGTAGTTGACTTAACTATAGATCAAAAAACAGGGCCTAAACCTTAGAAGGAAAATAAAGCTGTATTTTTTGAACCACGTAGTATGAATAGAACTCCAGCAAAAATAATAGCAAGTTGTACTTACCAAACATTGTAGTTCGAAGTCGTGCGGCCTTGTTAGCAAATAAGCAAGTATAGATCCATAGAATCCATACAATAAAGCGAATAATTTGATCGTTAGTTACGGTCTGATGATAATGACGTAAAAATAATTGAACTCGTCGCGCGTTGGCTTGCGGTGCTGTTGTGGCCGCCGTAGTTTACCTATTTAAGTAGCTAATACTTTTAATACAGACTCGTAGAATCTAAAGTTTCATTTGCGAATTAACGTGAAGAATGTATGGAGAGTTTGAGACGTGTCGACCGCGGCAGTTGCGCAAACGTGCCGGTTGGAGGCGCTGTCTCAGTTTCCGAGTTTCCATATATAATTCTTCGCGTTAATCAAATCGTTATCGTTTCATGACCGTTTTGATTACACTAAGCACTCAGTTTCAATGCAACAGACAGGATCTCTCTATCAGATACCGGTTAAAGTGATAAAAACATTTACCTACCTATGCACGATCGTAATAATGAGACAATACTTAGTCACTTTGATCATATTTATTACTACACGGGGCTAAATCACGTATGTGAATGATTTTACTTACCTCGACGTTTCGGCTGTGTACAATCTACAGCGACCGTGGTCACGAGTAGAATGAAGCGGTACTCGGTCTTGATTTTTATTCTACTGGCTCCTCACCTCAAACTACTTCGTCACTCTATCATAACCATAACAATTTAATATCCTCACATAACATTAACAATGTCAGACATTCTCTCCAACCAAATGTTCATCTCTAGGCTAACACTTATTTATAACAGGATTCCATGGAGACGAAAGCTTAAATCCATCACCTTGGTTAAATTTTTTGTTTCTTGATTTCAATCACTTCCCGCACTATTTGTGAATAATAATTATGTACCTACCTAATGCCATCCTGTAGAGAGAATTTTGGGATTATGATATAACGAAGCTCGATCCGATGGTTTGGTTCTTGCCCATTTTTTTTCTTTAGCTTCTAGACTTGATCATATCGATATCAGATCTTTGGTGGTGACAGTAGGTATTATTCGGTTTGAAGGTAGGTATAAAACATGTATAAAAGAAAGACTAAACTAACGAAGTAAGTACCAAGTGAATCCTTACTAACGGACCCATATAAAACCCAGCTGTAAGGGCCCTAGCGAACGGAAATAAACTACGTAAAGTACAGTGTAGCTCGTTTTTCTTAAACTGTATTGTGGGGGGAATAATTTACGCCAGCAGTCCTCCGTGCAGACGATTCGCGTCTTAACAGCGGACTTTATCAAAGTCGTCTAAAGCACCTAACCATTATTTTCACTTTACAGAACGCTCCACTCCAGACGCGCGAACTTTGACCTGTGTGAGCGCTAGGGAACCCAGCCACTATTAATAATGTTGTTAATTCTTTACTTCTACTAAACCGGTGCACAAACCGACCGCGACCGCCAGTGACTTGAGTTTTTATACCTGCCCATGTACTTACATCACAGTCGCCCACTTATCTATGAAAATTGCGCGATGGCCGTAAAAATCCTATCGAGCCGTTTGACTATAAGTAGATAATGCTGTAGTCAGGAATCGTGAATCAGATTTTTTACACACACTTAAATTGCGTCAAAATTTTGCACAAGTTAGTTTTAAAAAGTTAGCTGACATCTCAAAACAGCTCAAATTTGGCTGACAATATTTATATTATAGTGGGTCAAACACAGCGCGGAAAATGTCGATTTCATGCCATTGTGAGTAAACGTTGAATCTATCTGTGACAGAGACAGAGCTTAGATACATACCTAGTCTAACGCGCGCGCGACTCGCCAAGCGCCTTGCCGTGTTAAGTCGGCTGGCATACCTCGAAGTCTTAATTAGGGTTGCCAACTTTTTTTGGACCCAATATAGTAGTTTTGACTTCAGAACCCATAAAAATATAGTAGGTCGGGAATTATTAATCAAAAATATAGTAGGTTTCAAATAATATTTAATTATTTTTAAACATATATTTTTTACTGCTTTGAGCTTTCATTAACAAATTTTTGTTTTTCAAGAAATTGTCAAAGCAATACAAGCACTGCACTGTATGTAAATGTAAGTAACATTTTCGTTCAGAAATATTCTGAAAGTATGATAAAAAAATAGAAACCAAGTTTAGCGACTTTGATGATAGAAATATAGTAGTTTTGCCTACTATACATATTTTATTTATAAAAATATAGCAGTTGGACCCCTAATATAGTAGGATACTATATTATATAGTAGGGTTGGCAACCCTAGTCTTAATAGAAGATGCTGGAAAATCAGATGCAGATAATATCTTGAGGATTGAGTATAATTTCGTCGTTATTCAATACGTACCCTAATAATGGTTTATATTATAGGGCTTAATAACTTCTGTAGTATACAAGGATAATTATTTTGGACTGTAATGATACTAATGATGCACATATATTCATTTATGAAACAAAAATACAATACATACATCATGCCTGAATTCCCATATGGGGTAGGCAGAGCATACGAAACGCTACATAGAAAAAGCCATAACTATTTCACGTTTCATGGCCACGTCTATACCTTATCGGTTTAGGTAGTTAAAACAATGTAAACAATCTTGACATGTCTTTTTATTTAAACATACACTTTATAAATCGAAAACTTTACATTTTACAATTTAGGTACGAGAAAATCATTTACTTTCATAATTGAATTGTATAGTGTAACGATTTTCATTTTTAGACTGTGTATTTCAACAAAAAGACATGTCAAGATTGTTTATATTGTTTTAACTACCTAAACCGATAAGGTATAGTCAGCATATCTTTTGAGTTGGCAGGTATTCCTACCTAAGTGATTGTTATGTTTTATGCATACAGTTGAATTAATCACGAGAAGTAGTAAAAAAATGTCGAACTACCCCTGACACTTTTGTTTCTAACTGCAATATCTCATAAAGTTCTGATCTGATTTCGTTGAAACTTGGCTAAGAACAATAGCGCTTCTATGAAATAGATTCCTTATTCCATGTTGCATCCATCGCATAACGGATAATGTGTTTGGAAGCAAACAAAATCGCGCCGCTTCACCTTTTTAAGATCACCCAAGACTCGTAAAACTGAATACAGCGAATAAAGCAAAATGAGCTAGCTGACCTACGCAGGGCTACCAAATAGCACACTTAAGCTGGTGTGAAATATTAGGAACCAAAAATGTATTCAGTACCTAAATTGATATTAGATGAATGCGCTTCACATGGCATAGCCCAGTTGTACAAATGCGCCTCTAACTAGTCTAATAAGAGCTATATGGTTTGAGAACTCTTGCAGGGCTCAAGGATTAGCTTGAAATACTAGTAGTTGTTATTGATATTGCTGGGAATATAGACCAGTTTTTGAGAATATAGGCTTGATTGTTGTTGCAATGTCGTTTTGTGGCATTTCTGATGGGTTAAGCGGCGCTTATTATCTTAACATCAACAGAGAAACCATACTTCCGTTGACCACCGACGAGGTATAAACAATTATCCAAAGTAGCATTGATACTACTGCTTGCCTAATTCTGTAGTTTGACCTGGACAGTATTTCTGGTAGAAATATAAATTTATCTAATGTACCTATGTTGTTAACAATCTATATATATCCAATCAGTAATCTTTTTCATTTTTTCACTTTTTATGTGAATATTTGTAATCCTTTTTTTTAATCTGACGGCAATCATTCATTTTGTATAATAATATGGCAACATTGGTAACCCTAAATGTAAATAAAGGCCCGTGAAGTAAGCAGGTCTGACCCGATGCCGTATTGTTCCCTGAGGCAGGATTTGTAAACTCATTCACACGTAAATGCTTAGGATTTGTCCCATTTTGAAAATAAGCTACTTGTTCAGATGTGGGAGAACAAAGTGGCATGTTTATTTGCCCTATGTGATGATTAGGACCTATTAGCCAACAGTTTTAGTAGGCCAAGCGACATTTGTTTTTTCTGTATAGTATACTGAAAAACGTAAATTAGAGTCCGTATATGTGTATGCATATTTTTGAGTTTTCATACATTCTAGTCGATTTAATTTAATCGATGCTAGTTGAACCAATAATTATCAGCGCAAGTAGGTACAAGTCTCAACCGGCTTTATGTTGTAGTTGGTACAAACTCGTATCTAGGTATTGGGTAGGTATACATGAGAAGTGTCCGGTCCGGTCCTCGATTTCATTCAAAAATATAGAATCTCATCTCATCCCATCAATATTATTAATGAAAAAGTTTGTGGACACGTTTGGGTTTTGTTACTTAGTCACGCAAAATTGGTTCAACAGATTTAGATGAAACTTGGCATACAGATACAGACCTTTAAACAAATTTTGGGATTGAGACATACATATTCGGAAGCTCTTTAATTTCCTAGCATTCCTATGAAAAAAAAAAAGTTTTGCGTTAATTTTGTCTACAATCAATAGATGGCGTTGTGCATAGACAAAGTCGTAGGCAGAAGGCTAGTTTCTGAATTAATTCAAGAAAGTCTCCGTTGATTTGGTGTAGCGTAGAGCAGTCGACTCGTCAAGTGCGAGCGACGCGGTAAACACGCGTCCCTGACAGATAAATCAACGGCCGGGAACAACACAGCCGCCGCGGGCTGCTAAAGTAGCGGGCGACACCACAATAAAAATAAGAAATTAATAAAAATTAAAAAAAAAGCAACTGGCTTCAAAACGCAAAATGGCCTCGGGACGCTTAAAACATTTTAAAAGCTATAGTTACCGACCATTAACTAAGCAAGATTTTTTGTAGTAGGCGTGAACCTACCCGTACTCGCTAACGACGCGGAGTAAATGATTTAGTTCCAAAAGTAACCGTTAGCAGCGTTGGTGAAATTCTCGATATTAATCGTTTGCGCCGTCTCTAGCGAGTACGATCACTATAATTACTGCTCTGTACCAGACACAATATCACATAGGCTACTCGAAGTGCTAAACCTGAGCAGAAGCTATTCTGAAAAAATGCTACAGTAGGCGACTATTAAGATTACACATCGGTCTTTGGAAAGAGACAATTGGCGTATCTACCTAAGTTTGAGTAAAGCAACGCTCTACGAAGCTAATATTAGCCGAAAAAACCAATGAGCAATCATTACGGTGGAAAATAGGAAAATATAAATTAAATCTCTCGATAGTAAATGGAAAAACGCGTAGCTCGGAACCACTCAGTCTCACACTTTTTTGTTACAGCTTTTACTAAGCCCTCAATATTAAATTCCCAAGCGGCTGATTTCATGGCTTCCGCATAGAGGCTCAGTTGATGGAGGGGAAAAATCATAAAAACACCATTATAGCGCAGTTAACAGATCCGCGGGCCAATACTGAATACTGAATACTCGGCGCTGGCAGGTATAAACAACTCGCGGGCTAAGTTCTTCCTGTTGACTCGCGTGGAAGGCCATAACGATGAATTTCAAACTTTCGGCCCTTTACATAACCACTCGGAACCTTTTTGTTTAAAAAAATGAAGTGATTAGAGATTTTTCGTCTTCACTTTAACTCAGTGTACGGTCAGCCTCAAAAGTAGCTGTGGGCCTGGTCATACACAATACTGTGACATATTGTATACTTTACAGTACAGTTGTTCATTGTGTCAAAGTGTTCATCTACTTTCGACGGAGATTAGGTATTTAAGATTTATTCGTAGTAACAAAGACAGCAAAATTTAGTAAATTTAATTAACCAGTATATTTTATTATGGAGGTACCTTTTCAATGTTTTTTTCAAAGGCGGTTCTTTGAGCTTTTTAGTTTAAGAGTTTTATATAATTCTCCAAGGAATGTTATGTGGTTAATTATGATCAACTTACCGAAATAAGTTTGAAGAACACGGAGGTATTACGTTTTTGAATAAGTTTGCTTAGCACGACTGGGCGCGAGTAGAGTAGCGCGCGAGTTAGACTATACCTGTCACTGTCTAATCACAGAGGTCAGATAGTGATAGGC
Organism: Adoxophyes honmai; assembly: GCA_005406045.1. NCBI lineage: Eukaryota > Metazoa > Arthropoda > Insecta > Lepidoptera > Tortricidae > Adoxophyes > Adoxophyes honmai. Next base: position 137,370 of record BHDV01070269.1, on the reverse strand, counting down.
AGTCTATCCCACGCGTGTTGCTGTGCTCAGCTTATTTATAGTAATGCTAATTCTTTGGGAGAAGCTACCAGCCCGTTGCGTTAACCAGTCCCCTTAGCACGACAGGGCGCGAGTAGAGATACGCGCGACATAGACTATACCTGTCACTGTCTAACTTGAGACGTCAGAAAGTGACAGGTAGACTATCCCGCGCGCGACGCGACTAGAGCGTGTTGCCGTGCTAATCCCACTGACACTGTTTATAGGCGCGCTTATAGGCGCTGGTTTTTTTGCGCTGGTATCCCATGGACCCAAGGGTTCGATTCCTACAGCAATGTTATAATTGTTACACATTCTTTTAAATATTGCGAGTTCCCTTTGATTTTTATGACATTGGACCATGTTGAAATACGACAGTGTGCCGAACAAAAAAGTTCTCGTTTAGGTACGTTTTCTAACATAAATCCCAAAAAACTTAGTATGTAATCACCAAAGTGTCATAACTGCGTCAAGCGTACCTGACTCTATTACTTATTAATTAAGTAGTCTTTACAGTAATCGGCGTTGAAACTGGGAACTAATATCTAATTCGAATCCATCTCCAACCAGGTATGTTTACCTAACCCTAATGCAGTTCTGCAAATACCGCGGCAGCTTAGTCCAATCCATCCCGAGTGAAGGTAAATGAAGATCCTTATAACGTCGAGCCAATAAAATAAATAGTTATTGGCGCGCAGGAAAGCTGTGCGGAAAATGTCTATTCAACAAGACAGTAAATATGCAATAAAATATTTCCTTAGACAAGCATCGCGATAATGCGATTTTTATACTTTTTACGACGGACGTCTGCTTCATGGCTTTTTATTAAACCGCTCTCTGAAGCAATAAACTCCGCGTTTTAAGGAAAACACAAATAAGCTTTCTGACATACTTTCCTGTAATTCGCAGATTTATGAGGTACTTCATAAACTTATTTAATTGCCAGATACGAGTGAAAACTTGAGTCTGCTTTCGGGGTAGATTCTTTATTAGTGAGCCGAGCGGTTTTTGGATTGCGACTTGGCCGCTTCAGACCAAATAATATGCATATCTTGTTAAGTTACATGAAAAACTATCCTTGTAAGTACATACATACCTACATACATACATACAGTCACGCCTCTTTCCCACAGGGGTAGGCAGAGACCACTTTGTTCCTTGTAAGTATTTTACCAAAAATAACAATTTACTTGTGTTTGGCAAAGATTGACAAGTAATTACATGGAAAAGTCATATTAGGTAGAAGATTGATGTAAATACTTGATCGAGTTCGTCGGTTAAAGTATTATGATAGCCAAAGTAAAAACGTTAAGCGCACTTACCTATTATTTTGTTTTCAACATCGGCAATCAGTTTGTCCGAATAATTTTATTTATGATAAAAACAAACATTTGCTTCCGTTCTATTTACCCGGTGCGCAATTCGCGCGTCAATTTGGTAAATTTATGTAATTCATTTGCTACGTCGGCCATTTGTCCACGTATATGCAAATATTTTTTTGAAAACACAATTCTCTGTTCAACCGATTGTTAAAGTCAATATGCAAATGAAAATCGCTTGTTATTTTGACTGAATAAAATTGTTAAACGTTCTTTTTTTCTGGATTGCATACTTAGTTTAAAATATACAACAAGCTTCAAAGTTCTTTTAAACTTTCTGTTGGTTTTTGAATTTTGAATCAATTAATGAATTTTATACTTTAAGCCTTTTTATGGGATATAAATGGGCACAAAAAAAACTTTCCGTTTGTTTACATTTTTTTTTATATACTATTTTTGAATTATACAGAAAACATAATTAAAAATTATATTCTAAAACTAACCTAAACTTAACTATATGTACAAATGTCCCCCAAATCACCCCCCTGCGGCAAGGTACCCATGACGCTGGCTGCATTTCTGCGCTGGATCGCCAAACCAATACGCTGAGCGAGAAATGCACCAGCCCTATGGTCATGGGTAATTTGGTATAATTTTGATTTTATTTTGCCGAAAAGTTTATGTGCGTCTTGTTTACATTATTTGTTTATTAAGAGCACTACAATAATGAAAAACAAAAATAATGAGGGTCCCACAACATGGATACCTCTTCTTGAGGAAAAAATGGAGCTTACACAATCAACTTGTATTTTACTCCATCCTCTATGGGATTGTGGATTCGTAGCCCAGAATCAACGCTACAAATCTCTTATAAGCAATGTACCGAAAGCTTTCAAACACAAACAGCACTCTCAGCCGGCCCGCGGATCTGTTGACCAACCAATTACACCTCCATTTATCTTTTAAACCCCCATACGTGCTTTAAAAACGTCTTTCAATCCAGCGCTATTTATAGGGTGGGCACCCTTTGGAGCTTGTATTTGGACGCCAACTGGCTTCGGCAAATGTTTGCGGGGGTAGATATTGCCCGACGCATGGCGCTTATAGCCCCTACGTTTGGGCACATCAGACGCTATGATATAACGATACTATTTTTTTTTATTTGTGCCGTGTGGTGTCGGGATAGAATAACACCTCTCCATTTCTTCCGTGGATATCGTAAGAAGCGACTAAGGAAATAGGTTTGGGTATGCTTTAAGCGACAGGCTAGCAACCAGTCACTATTCTACCTCTTCCATCTTTGCAAATCTAAAACTTTGCTAGAAGTGGCTACAAAGCGGGTTATAGACATAATGATGGTTTTGTCTATGTCACGTTTCGTGTGCTCTGCCTACCTCTTTTCGGGACACATTGGTGATTGTATGCATGTATGAATGTATGTATATTTTTGAAGATCTTACAATTTTTACATAGATACATCATCACGCCTCGCCTGTATTCCAAAATGGAGTAGGCAGAGCACACGAAACGCTACATGGACAAAACCATAGCCATTTTACGTTTCGTGTCACGTCTAGCTTATTTTTTAGGTTTTAAATTGGGAGCTATAATAGTGACAACCAGTATGGTGAAAGGCTCTAATAGCGAGATATTTCTCCAGGCAGATAATATTTATGCCTGGGGACCGAAGTCCACAAAGAGAAGTTGGAAGTTGTATTTATGCGACTGGACTTTGAAACTTCGTAAGCGTCACGAAGGGTACCATTTTGACAATTGATGATGGAGATGACGTTTGTAGAAGTTCTAGTACTCGACGAGAGGTGGCGTTAGGGAGCACCCTGAGACAAAACCTAAGCATTTAAGGTAGGTACTTATTCTTTTTTAATAATTGTAGGTATGTAAATGTATGTAAGATTTAACTCTTCACTACAAAGTAGTTTAAGCACTGTGCCACATACTTTAAGTTCATTGCGCTGTGTGAAATAATGTTGCTATTTACTAAGACAGTTTTCATGACAATTGGAGGGTCAGACGGGTATACATCATTAAGTTGTTTAATCGTTTGTATCTCTCGTAAATTATTTATTTTATAAATTAATACATACATACATACATATTCTCACGCCTGTATTCCCATGAGGGGTAGGCAGAGCACATAGATTCAAAAATCCAGTGCCACGTCTAGCAAATTCAGGGTAACCAGATGGTTAAACGTGATATTGCGGTGACAGGTTGCTAGCCCATCGCCCACAATACACTAACCCTTTCCCAGAGTCGACTCTTATGACACCCACGGGAAGAAAGGGGGAGGTGCAATTCTAACCCGGCACCACACGGTTACATTACTATTAAATTACGGTTAAATTAATTATCTAACTATTTTATCAGTCTGAGTTAGAAATCACATTTACTTATGTTTTGTTTGTTTACTTTGATCCTAATTTATAACTACGTACGAGTAAGTAAGCAAATGCAGAGAATATCAACGAGCGCGAAAAATCAACTGTTGAAGGCCCTTAAGTAGTCAGTAAAACAATTTGATATGATTTTACTCATGCATTGGGAATGTAATAGCCAAAACATTTTACCATAAATACTTTCTCAGCATTCCTGTGCTAGAATAACTAAACATCCAAGAGTGCAGTTCACAGGGAATGCATTAGCTCCAGTGGTTAACACAGCGAGCTAAGTACGGTATAAACTATTAAGTAAATAAGAATCCATTAGTCGACTGAGTATGAAAACCTTTATAAAGTAAACCAAGGGTTATTAGATTTTATTCCACAACGCTTATAGCCTGCGTTTTTGTTCGCGTCCACTTGATTTTCGAGTGAGAATGAAAGTGGACCCGCGTTTACAAACGTGCGAGTTGCGATCTTTTTTTAGTTTGAAAAGCTCTAGGGGTCTAGGGTATTTACGGTTTTTTAGAAAAATATAAGTTTCTAACCTCTTATATTTATGAGCAAAAAAAGGAAGTGTCATGTATTTATGTAGGTGTTCGTGAAACTGTAGATTTAACACTGCATAAGTGGGTAGTATATGAATTTCCAAAGCAAAAACGACAATACGTCTACATGCTTAGATTAAGTTAGATGTGCTTACTTTTTTATTTTATTCAAAAACCAGTTTCCTTCTGGTCGTTCGTATCCGATGTCGCTGCTTAATATCGTCAGAAAATTACAGGTAGTATATCCCGCGAGTCGACAAGCGCGTTTTGTCATCAAACTTGGCAGGCTTATTTGTAGTGGGTTAAGTTAGCGAATCGCTTTTACCTAGAAAAATCGTTGAGTAAACTAAACTTACCCCTTTCACTTAAAATTTGGCCGTTTCCTGCCGCCCACTAATAACGAAGATAACCAACCTTAATACCTTATTTATTTGTTTTAATTATAAAACGTCAGCTGAAGTAAAACCTCAAAACCTGAAATTGACGACCATAATTCAGTCAAAACCAAGTCAGAACGTGTGATGCCAGACGACTGGTGTTGCGTCCGGTTCTAATATTTTTTAAACCTCTAAGATAATAAAGTAAAGACAAAATGTCTTGCGGTAGCAGCGTGGTGTTGGAAGAAGAGACGCCCGTGGAGACGTTGTTCCAGGGCGACCTCTCGGACTCTTCTGTGGACCCCCCCATGGAGGAATGGTCTTCTCTGGTCCTAGATGCACCGCCATCGGATTCTGAGAAGGTTTATTTTTAGTTTATTACATGTACGCATGGTCCTAGGATCGCACTTCTGAATTTATTGGAATTTAATTGCGAAATCGAGTTTGATATGCACCACGAGTAAATTCGGTAAGGAATACATCATGAGGAAAGCACAAATCAACGATTATTCAATGGTGTGTGTGAAGTAGCCGATCCGGATTGGGTCTGCGTTGAAACTACAACCTAATATTCAAGTAGAATGCGTATAGAGGTTATCCAGATTGCAGTGTAAGCCAAAGATGTGTTTATACGACATTGCACATACCACGCTTTTTAAACGTCTTTAGTTTTAAACACGTCGTCAACCTATACAACTGTTGCAGCATCTAACAGTCAACGATTTTTGCAAGATGTTTTATTTAGTTTTAATGAGGGTGATGATCCTACTATGTTTTTTAAAGATGGTAGCGTTCAAGGAAGGTCGCTACGACCCGGGCAGTGGAGAGATATGCGCCAAGTACGTAGCATTATCTGATAGTGACGTGCTCAACCACGTTTACTACGCCTACCCTGGTATCATAGATCCTGGGATATTCGCGGCTTTGAGTTTACCCGGTAAGTGTGACTAGGTTAAAAAAACTAGTATCGGTATAATCATTATAGTGGTTGGCAATAAACTTGGATAGATTTTATCCCAACCACAAAAAAATTTGGCCAAGTTTCTTGCCGACCACTATAGATAAACGTAGGTAAACTTTACCCGTGAATTCTAAAAGGAGATCAGCGTTTACAGAGGAACTATAATTAAGGTTATGTTGAAAGCCAAAAAACGAAGTGAAATTCATGAAAGCATAGGTGGTTGACATAATTCTTGCAAACAAGTTACAAAGTGATAATTAACGGTGTCTAAGCGGAGTTAAGAAGGAATCATGCACATAACAGAGAAAAAAAAATCTGTAAAAGGCAAGAGTGTGTGGTTATAATTGGTGTTCGCTTTGTCTACGAAAAGGTAATCAAGTAATAATTGCGTAGCACTGCTACGGCGTAGGCGCGTAGCGTAACACAACGTCGTTAAAGGATTCTCGGTGGAATGTACGGGATGTAACGGACCCCCTTGTCTAAAATTCAGTACTTCTCTTTTTGTAATTAAAAAAATAACCAATTTTTTTAGACTCAAATTGTTTCACGCTTTTTTTTCGCAATCGCAACTCTTTGGGATCGAATGGCAATTAGAAATTTTACGTTCATTGATCCGCTTTACCGAGTGTTAGTTTTTTTGTCAAGATCAAGAACTTTTAGCTGCGATATTTTAATACTTAAAAAGCCCTATTTCAATAAATTACTACCAGAGAGGGGG
>BHDV01070269.1:92402-126755 GCA_005406045.1 Adoxophyes honmai | reverse complement strand
GGTCGAAATTTCATAGTAAATATATGTCAATAAGATCCCGCAGCACCATTTAGTGAAGCTCATAGGTATTTTGGAGTTGGAGAATTTCAGAAATAGAGTTCAACACACATTTTTTAACCCGAATAAACATTTTTTTAATAGATGTACTCAGAATCAACAGCACAATCGATTTAAAATATGAAAAAAATACCCGAAATCAGTTTCTGGAAACTGAGACACTTTGGCGCGACATTAAAATCGGTAGTGCTCTTGATTCCGGTCAGATCCATGCAAGCATACACATTATACATGATATTCCATGCAAAGGTTTCTAAAACAGCAGAATTAGATATAATTGTCCCCTTTTTCAGTAACTCTTTCGCAAAGTCTGTAGGTACGCAAAAATTCAGTCTTTATAATTGGTATTCTCGGCTATAATGTTAAGTTTTCCTCCAGGCTGAATCTCAGAAACAATGACTTGACGGGAGAGACTGGCCTGCTCTTCGCTGACTCCATAGAGGGCAACAACACCATCACGCACCTGGACGTGTCTTGGAACAAAATATATACTCCTGCTGGTATGGCACCGGTTCCATAACATCATATTTACATGTATTACACACACGCACACACATATATCACGGCTGTATTCCTAAATGGCGTGGGTAGATCGTACAAAACGCTACATACTCGTAGAAAAAACTATGACTGTTTACGTTATGTAGCCATTTCTAGAATAATTTTTAAGTTTTATGCTACGGGGTAGAAGGCTCACAGCTGTTGGAAGACCCGTACGGGCTGTTGCTACGGGTGCCCGGAGCGGGAGCACATATGAGGAACCAGAGCATCGTTTCATAGCGACGCGGAGCAGGTCTCGTGCGCACCAATCCGAATCACTGTGAAACGATGCTCTAGTTCCACATTTGTGCTCCCACTGCGCTACTTTTTGAAATGTTAGATAATGATGACTGTCATCGGTTCCCAGGTTCAGGTCGCTTGTTGAAAGTACTGAGTGAAAGTGACGTGCTGACCGAGCTTAATTTCTCTTGGAACACCCTGACTAATGGTCCAATACTGAAGAAGCTAATCCAAGTGCCTAAGATGCGTTCGCTTGATGTCAGCAACAACAAGTGGGTTGAAGTTGTTACGATTTTTCTTAGGAATCCATTTTAAAGATTTACATACATACCGTCTCGCCTCTTTCCCACAGGGGTAGGCCGAGTCTACTTTGTTCCACTTGCTACGATCCTGACAAACCTTTTTGCTTCATCCACTTTCATTAGCCTCTTCATAAATTCTCAAGCATTTTTATCATTTGTACATTTGGATTTCTTAGGGGATAAATATTGAAAATGTCAACTGTCCTGAAATCGGTTTGCAGAACTAATTGATGTCACATGACATGATACAATACACTTTAGGTCCCTGGAAAAAATTAAGTAAACGTGTGTAAATTTGTGAAAAGATCTCAATTCCTCGAGACAAATGGGGACTCCTTACGTTACGTCATTTTCACGTGGCATTTTGACGACCGATATCTGTTATTGTTAGCATTTGTAGTTGCTAATCTTATTGAAATTGCAGGCTTGGTCAGCTGGCAGCTAAGGCTTTAGCAGGGGGATTGCCAACGGCTACAAAGTTAAACGTTCTGAACGTGTCCAACAATCCATTTGAGCCTCAGGACGCCTTAGTGTTGCTTAAGGCTATGAAATTGAAATCAGTGAAGCTGGTCAACCTGTTGATGGCAGATATAGTCGTTAACAAGAATTTTCTCAGCGTAAGTTGTTGCTACGCGTAGTTTACACTTGTTTTGAGACGCATCTGTGTAGATACTTAAGAGTGAGTTGCAAATGTGTCCATCCCTGCTTGCGTAGCTCAATTTGAAAACTTGTAGCAATAGTGTAACGAATGTGTGGATGAGCATACGAAACGTTCCACAGAAAACAAACCACCGACGTTGATATTTACGAAGTTGTTATTACTGAAATGAAAACTAAAATAGTCTGCAAAAGTTCGTCTGGAATAGAATATTTACTGTTAGTATAAATTATCCAGAACAGATGTGGAACAGATGTCATCTGTAGTTCCTAATCTTGAACCATGTTGTAGCATTTAGCTGTGCCTGAGACTGCTTGGTCGATAGTAATAGTGGAGCCAATCAAACCAGGTGGCTGATTGCGTCCACCTTCCTGCTCAATCTTAATAAGTATCGTTTTTAAATAAATTTATTCAATAAAATCACTCAAATTTGTTGACCAGGTATTGAAAGATGTTTTGGCCTTGCCGTATCGCAAGAAAGTGAATATAACTCACGGAAAAGTGCTCCGGGACTACACGCTTTCGCAAGCGGATATACGGTTCATCGTGATGAATCGACTGGACTTCCTCTTTGCCAGGGCTAACAGGAAATGCAAAGTCGACATTGGGTAAAAAAAATTTCGGTGTTATTCTCCTGCTACTGTAATTCAAATACCTACCCTGTTATGTGCCTATAAATGCACCTTATGCATAAACGACACGATAACCCTCGGGAACAATTTACTATACCACCTCTTTTTTCTCCTAAATTCTCTCCACTACGGTTTTGTGCTGAAAATTCACTATAAGCATTGCTTTAAGATTTATACCTGATCTTATGTGTATACCAGAGATTATTGCAAACGTAAACTAAAGGATCAACTTCTTGCTATGTTTTGCGCCAGATTGTACTTCATGGAGCAACGGAAGCTACGTCAGCTAGAAGACCCAGTCCCGGTATTGGGACTTGGGGAGTTTCTCCGGTTCATGAAGCTGAGCGGCGCGCCGGTGGACGAGGGCATCATCGCGGAGCTGTCGAACTGCTTCCCTGGCCCACTAACTGATAAAGGCGCGAAGACCATTAAACTTACTGGTACGGGCTCATTATTTTGTATTTCTTTCAGCGTGTTTGCTATTCTCAGGGAACTGCTGTATGTTTCGCTTCTATTGTCTCATTACAAAGAGAAAATGGTATCAAAAATACAGTCAAGAAAATGTTTTCCAAAAAAGTTCGTGTTACGACGACTAACGGCACGTCCCTGTATTCAAATAGGTATTGCCTACCAGAGATAAAAAAAACTGCTATCTCTAGTAAGTAGTAGTTTGTGTAACGAATTTGTGCTATTTTTCAACAAAATACAAATAGAGTACCTACCGTCGGTGACATTTAAAAACTAAACAGAAGAATGTGCCAATTTGTGAAAATCAAGATCCGTCATTGAAAAGGAGAGCTAATGTCTGTATATTATTTTATTTAAAGCTGTTGAAGAGTTTGTAAAAAGACTGTGGCCGGATAAAAAGCTGCCCCCGACACCGCCGCCCGAGCTGCTGCCGCCGCCGCCTCCTCCACCGCCCAAAAAAAAGAAATAATCTATGTTAAATTAAGTGATACTACGTTTATTGGATTGTCTAAAACCGTGATAACATTTAGCTTAGAAGTATCGGGTAGGATTTTACTTCTGGTAGAAGTTTGCTAAAGCTATAACTATAAGCTAACCGCGCATTTCAAATCCAAACCGATATTTAAAACTATGGCAATGTTGTATGAATCTGTAATGTTTTTAAGCAAAAATGACTGTTAGTACCTACAGTCAACAACACGTTTTTTCCAATCCGAAATACATCTTATTACGCCCATAATAGAATTATAGAAGATTTACGGTTTTAAGGCACAAACGGGTAGGTAGAATTTATTTTAGTGACCTTGCCATAATTGCCAGATTTACAAAAATTATTTGTATGTAGGTATTGCGTCTGCTTTTGATTTTAAGATTGTGTACTGCATTTGAATAACATGTTATCTATTGTATTTTAGTGATAAGATTTTTTTTGGTAAGTATGTTGTATTGTTTATTTAAAAACAATATTTTATCGATTTAGCTTTAATTTTTTTCATTCGTAGTTTCTTTAATATTATTTTAAAACTTTTATTTTGTAATTACTCAAGTTAATTAAAGATTTTTTGAAATATCTCAGTAAATGCGTTTTCTTTTAATTTTTCTCCCAAAAAGTTCCAAAAATGGGTGTATGCTCTGCGCTGGACTGTAATAGTGGGTAGGATAAGTCATTCCAAAAGACACCATCGGTGTTCTCGTTTTGGTTGTGTAGAGTGGAACGAACAAATCATATTGTGGCAGTATTTACTTAAGTTGATCAGGCGACAAGTTTGCTCAAAGCTAAGTTTAGCAAATCTTCGGACGTTTGATCGATTGATTCCTTTTTCGGCACATTCCTTTTTGGACATATTCCGTTTTCGCCATATTCTAGTTTCGGCACATTTTAGTAAATTAGTTATACTACGAAATACTTGTGTCTTTGCTTGCGTAATAAAATAAAATAATATTTATTAGTAAAATGTTATATTTTAATCATAAAAATAAAAGGCAAAAGACAAGTATTTCATAGTATAACTTATTTACAAAAATGTGCCGAAACAAGAATATGGCGAAAACAGAATATGTCCAAAAAGGACATACATACATATTCTCACGCCTGTATTCCCAAGAGGGGTAGGCAGAGCACATGAATTCGAAAATCCAGTGCCACGTTTAGCAATTTCAGGGTTACCGGATGGTTAAACGTGACATTGCAGTGACAGGTCCAAAAAGGAATGTGCCGAAAAAGGAATCAATCGTTTGATCGATCGTAAACATATTAGTTTTTTTCAAGCCGTTGAAGACATAATAACTCGACTCTGGCCGGAGAAGAAACTGCCACCAACGCCGCCGCCCCCACCTCCCCCGCCGCAGTCGAAGAATAAGAAGAATAAGTGATATTATCCTCTGTTATTTTAAGCAAATGTGATCTTACAATATTGAATCACTTGTTAAATGTGATTTAACTTTAAAGTAATTGTGTCTGTTATTGGATATTTCATTTCAACACTTCATATTGAGTTTATTGCACACGAATGAAGTCAACGACTAGAATGATGATTGAGTTTATTGCAAAGTGATTAGGTGACATTTGATTTATTGAGCGCGTTCCCGTTACTACAAAAAAATCAAACGTTTTCATTCTAATCATTCGCTGCAAATGAAGATTTTCATTAAAAAATAATTTTAAACAAAAAAAAACCGACTTCAAATTTGTGATATACTTACTGAAAGCATTTATCTAATGAGGGTGACCTTCCATCACCAGCAGGCCTGACTAATTACTGAAAATATAATTTAAAGTCTGCAGGTGGATTCAGTATTGAAAGAATTATCCTTTAACTCCTAAACATTAAGGAGTTGGCCTTCCATCATCAGCTCAGTCATATTATTTTTACTGCCAAACGTAAATACTGGTGTAGCTTTGAAAAATGTACCAAAAACATTACCTGTGCCAATAAAATTTGAGGGTTGCCCTCGATTTCCCTCATATTCCATCATCAGGTCAAGATATGCTGACAATGGGACCACCTGGAAACTATAACCTTTCAAACAAAAAAATAATTTTCAAAATTGGTCCCCAGGCGTCTTCGAGTAATCAGCGAACACACATAAAAAAATAAAATAAAAAAAAAACAAAGATCCCGACGATTTGAGAACCTCATCCTTTTTGAAGTTGTTTAAAAATATAATATATGTTATTAAACAACATTCTCAAATATTTACATTAATAATTTCCAAGTTTAGCTTAAAATTCTGAAAAATGTGTTCGATTTTGTGCTTTTTTTATATTTGCTTAAATTTCAACAAACTAACCTATTACATAATTTATTTTATACTTACCATTCACAATTGAGTACTATAAATTCTAAAACAGTATTTATCGTAAGGACCAAGTGCTCGACGCTGCACCAATAATAGACATCTTTGGGTCTAATTAAATGGTAATATAAAAGTGGAAAAACAGTGTCGGTCATTGGAATTAAGCCGTTGGAAACTACTTACAGTTACCTGTAGTTTACTTTACCTTACTGTCAACATTTGAACAATATTCACATCCACAAAATAGAACTACTACGAACCGGCGTTTTGGATCGAAAGGTGTAATTTACCGCGTGGGCTGTCGTGAAAAGAGAGCGACTGAAAGGGCTTTTTAATTTATTCATTCCGTAGCTTTGATATAAATATAAGGTAGGATTGCTGTGATAGATGGCATAATAACGCGTACCTGTATAATTTTTAAAACTGGGTGCGTATATTAAAATGTTTGGTGCTCAGGAAACACTATATATCTATCTATAACCTGTGGGGGCATAGAAAAGAGTTGCATTTTTTAAATCTTCGTTACGGCGACTCAAAAAATACGAACCTTGATTTTGTTGAACTCGTTTTGCTCAAGCTATTTATGTACGCCTGTATTCCCAAATAAGGTAGGCGGAACACACGAAGCGCTACATAGACAAAACCTTGACTACGAGTATGCGTATTGCGTGGCTACTCTAGCACATTTTTTTAGGTTTTGATTTGGCAGGTCTTTATCATAGTGACAGGTTGCTAGCCCGTCGCCTAGAATATACCTTATCCTTAGCCGCCTCTACGGTATCCACGGAAAGAAATGGAGAGGTGTTATTCTAAATCCGACACCACACGGACATTGTTATACTGATGTATTGTCATGGAAATAGTATTAATATAATTTGCCACCTCGCAGTGGCAATACGGCCCGCTGGAGCGCCGCCAGATCAAGTTTTTGACACACGAGACACATTGTTGTGTAACCGGCCGAACTTTGGCCGAACTTAGATTACATCTCCCGCCCAGCAATGGACTTAAATCGACTCTGTTAAGTCTATTAACGATTAGGAGGCACGTTACATGACAGCCTAACTATTTGCAATTCGAAAAGTTTAATGTGTATTTGCTGCAAAGTCCTGTTTTCTCGCCAGTGGGCGAATATGTTTACCTTAGTGATTGCAATTATGGTTGAAGTGATTGACGGCCAGTGGTTAGAGAGCAATTATGTAGCTTGAAGTCTCGGGTTCGAGTCCTCAGTTGGTGCAGATGTTTGTATGATTAATAACAAAAGTTTTCTCTCGAGTCTTATAGTTGTCCTATCTGCATATTATTATGAATGTTAGTCCTTTCCTTTTTTGGTGCCATGATACTTAACTTTTTTATTTATAGGTAAATTGTTCTTTACAGTGGCGTAGTGAGTAATTAAGTGGATGTTTTATTTAGATTTTTTTAATGCTACAAGACTTACTATAGATATTATATTTTTAGATAATTGTAAGGTCATTTTCATTTAATGCCATTTCCTGTCTATATTAAGACAGTGGGAGGAAACGAAGATCAGTGGGCTTTCGACTATCATCACATCACACACAAAAATGGGATTTATTTGTATTTCAAGACCTCACGATATGAACGTGTCTTATAATTAAGTATAATGATCGACTTTTATTTCCGAAAAAACTTGGTCATAAAAGTCGCTAACGAGGGAGATTAATTACAGGACAGTTTACGATTCTCGCGGCCGTAAACTACAGTCGGATACGTTTACTGCGTGCGTTAACTGTCGGCAGCTAGTTCCGAAGAGGAAAAAATGGAGGCCATTTTTACCCGTCGCTTTGGGGATACCAGTATACAAATTATCACGGCTACGTTTATTTGAAAATTGTTAACGTATAATCACACCTTGTTCCCAAATGAGGTAGGCAGAGCACACGTAACGCGTCACATACAAAATCATGACTGTGTCAGGCTTCGTAGCCACTTCTAGCATAATTTTAGATTTGAAAGCAGATGGAAGATGCATAACAGGTTGCTAGCCTGTAGCCTAGAGTTGATATGCCTCAACCTATTTCCCCTAGACGTCTCTTACGACATTTACGGAAGAAATGAAGAGGTGTTATTCTAACCCGACACCACACAGGTTTAAAAATATTTTAAGAAATTTAAAAAGTGTTTAATTTTTTTTGAGGTTACCATCTAGCTCTGTATTTATTTCTGTTAGCTGACTTTTGTTGACCTGTAAATAAAAAATGTACCTACGTAAGAAAGAGTCCTCTAATACTTATACCCTGTAATCTTTATAAGCCACTTAGCCCTCTACAATTCTTTGACTTCGCAGGAGATTACCAAGTATTTAAGCTCGTCACCTAATCTCTGCTCGGTGCAGCGGCGCGAGCTAATTACCATGCGCGGAAGCGCCGCACTCGCGTACGTGACGCTAACAACACGCGTCGGAGGTATCCCGACTTCCGATTCCGATGCGTCACTAAATACCATGTTTCCGATGCGAAACGTTTAGCACCGATCTTAGCTTACTTTTGAAATAGTGATCAAGTGAATTTGATGACTGGATCCACTAAAGTTACAACGACACAAACAGAACTTATTAACTTGCTTCAATGTTATTAATTATAACTTTCGTCGTTTTATGTACAACCTACATATAAATTAATTGATTGACAAGGCGATTAATTTAGTGTGTTACATTTTAAATTAAGATAGAAGTCTAGAAAGTGTCCAGTGTGAGTATTGTTAAACCGCGATTAGAAAGGGATTGAGCTCATATGACATTTTTGAACTAATGCATGATCTGACATTGTCAGTGGTAGAGTACGCAGCTAAATTAAATTGTTATTTAGGTACAATGAAGTTCTATAGTATGGAAAAAATATCAAATTATACAGCGTTTTTTATTGATTTTTGAACAGCTACGGTAATTTGATAAAGCGAAATAATGTGATTAGTGACAGATTTGTCAGATATGATATTACTATTTTTTATTAAGCAAATGACAGTATTTACCGAGAATAGAGTTTAAATATGCAAATCATATTCAGCTATGAATTATTATCCATGAGGGTCTGCACTTATGAAGATATCAAAGATTGGATTATGATTATATTTTAATCTTTTATTAAGTACAATTGTGCTAACGGTACTCTCGAATCCCTTTCCGATAGCGGTTTGATAATATGTGCGTCCATCCTTAGAGGGATCATGAACTTAAAAAAAATGAGCTCACAAAATTTTATTTCAATATCGTTTTAATCTCGGGAGTCCTCACGGCGCATGAAATCCGAGTTCGAAAGTTGGCGGCATTAATTCTGACTCCACAAAACAAGGAATTTGTAATGGCACATAACGCGGCCGTTATTTAGATTTAGGCAAATCAGAGTCGCGCCTCACTTACACGCGTGCCGTTCGTCTTCCAGTTTTTGGTACTAGCTCAGGGTTCGGGGCGTAAACGACCAGTGAAAGAAGCTAAGCTATAAACAATACCCGTTTTACATTACTCAGAGTAGCGTTTAAATTTTACTTCTTGGTCAAAACAAATTACATAAAATTTACCTAAAGGGTGAAATCGAATTGGAGATACAAAATTAGTGTTTCTAACTCAGTTAAAATTACGCATCATAACTCAATGGTTCAATATCTAGTCTAGGGTGTTATATTAAGGTGGAATGAAATCAGTGGAACAAAGTAGTCTCTGCCTACCCCTGTGGGAAAGAGGCGTGACGGCCTGTATGTATGTAATCACGACCTTAATGTTTGGACTCAAATTAAATAAGCCTAATTAAAAGAAATGAGAAAGCGCATGCACATGAATCGAACAAAAGTGTCCGTTACAATCAGTCGGTCGAACTGTAAATATAAATTGACGTATTATCTATTCAAAATATCTAAACAATCACACATGTGTGATTCGTTCTTCTAGGACCCGACAAAAGAAATAGGTCGTCAATCCTCGGGTCTAGAAACCTGTCAGAGCCGTTGATTTGATATCGTATCTCCGACCTCGGGTGACGCAGTAAAACCGTGATCGGAATCTATTGTTCCCTCTTTGCTTTATAGTATAGCTCCGCGTACAGCTCCGGAGTTAAGTTCGAGGCAATTATTCCGCACTCGATTGTCTCAGTTAATTAACGCACATTCCTCTCCACCATCTCCTCATCTTTGTCGTTAATTCCTTTTAAATTACCGTTCATTATTACCGTTTCCGAATATTAAGGTATTAATAGGATTTGATGAAAAATTAGGACGGCAACTGTTAATTGAAGGAAACCGATTTGTGTTCCGTTCCGTTTCTTTTGAATTTCTTACTTTCTTGTGAAGTGCCGAATTAGATGGAATTACTAAGTTTCACATTAATGCTAGGGGAATTACTTAACTATAGAAAAATCTTCCGTTATTTTTTATTATTTCGTTTATTATTTCGCCGCAAATTTTAATTCATATCCATTGGTATACGTACCCACTGTGCGTTATCTGTAAGTGTAAAACGGCAATTAGAATCTTTTACTTAATGCGGTTGCCACACACGAAGTATTAAGCAAATTCG
Source organism: Adoxophyes honmai (assembly GCA_005406045.1). Classification (NCBI taxonomy): domain Eukaryota; kingdom Metazoa; phylum Arthropoda; class Insecta; order Lepidoptera; family Tortricidae; genus Adoxophyes; species Adoxophyes honmai. The sequence goes on along the minus strand of BHDV01070269.1, from coordinate 116,531 downwards.
GTAACAGCGTCGTCTTTACACTACACTGTACGCTGACCGCCGCGCCGTCACTTACTTAGTTGGGCTATAGGCTTGTACACAAAACCGCGATGCGACGTCGCATCGCAAAAACCTGCGAACTCGCTACTCAACGAACCATACAAATTGCCGGGATTTTGGGAATTTGCGGCGTCGGATCGCATCGCATCGCGGTTTTGTGTACAAGCCCTATGTCAGCTACCGCTCGCTGCATGCGGCCGACTGGCGTGTTCTTTACACTTTTGCTGTCACTGCATGCTGCATGAACGACTAAGTGTATTTGCCGCTTAAGATCACCATAACGCTTCAACGGTAATCGGTTCAAACTGAAATATGACTCCATTAGTTGTTTAATGTAATAACATAGCCAACAAAGCCTGTTAACTATCTCCATCCGTATTCTGACTACGAATGCGTAACATCGGGCGTAACTATAACTCTGTTACATGGCGAGACAGCCGTCATGCATGATATTCGATAAACGCATTACAATATTCGCTCAAATTGCTGCCCGTGACATTTGATATGGGCTAGTTAGGTGTCTCTCTGATGCAAACCTGATAGAAGTTTGTTAAAGTGAGTTTGTAGTGTTCCTATATCAAATGACTCGCTTATTCAATGTGCATGGCATTATGAGGTTTCTTGTAGCGCCCTAGCGTCACCTATTGTCGAGTAGTTGAAGTTCTACTAACGTCATCTCCGTCATCAATTGTCAAAATGGAATCCTTCATGGCGCCAGCGAAGTTTCGTTAATCAGTTGCATAACTACCAACTTCCTCATTATGGACTTCGGTCCCCAGGCGTAACGTCTGTCTGAAGAGAGATCTCTATATTGGAGTCTTTCCCCACATCGCCATTGTTAGTGTTATTTTTTTTTAATTCTTTAATACAGCTCGATGTTCATGCTTAAATCAGATAAGCAACAGATTAAGCGCACGTAAAAACTCATTTTGATTTTTAGTAAAGCGTTTATATTGGACATCATATCAACACCACATTTAACCAAAATCTCACACCGGGCGAAGTTAGCTCTTCAGAAGTGGAACTAATTAAATTAAAATCTACTATGAATTCCATTCGCTCTACGAGTGAAATGTGTTACAAAAATATATTTCTTAAGGAATTCTTTCATTTAATTTTTATTTGTCGAGATATTCATACCTTTTGTACCTAAATTATAGGAACTTTAATTTTATAAATGTCCTAATAAATCTATCAATAATCTCTGTAATATAAAAAAGATTAGCTAAAAGTGTTGCAATTGCAAAGCGCAAATCTCGAGAACAGCCGAACCGATTTCGCAAATTCTTTCTTAGAATATTCCTTAAAGTTCGTTGGTTGTTATGCTGAGAAAAAAAAACAAAATGCCCGTTAGACGGGACGTGGTTGTCAGATCGTTGTAGATAAAACAAAATAAAAGGAAGAATTTTGAATTTGGAACAGTCTTCGTTTGTGGCATCACGCGGGCAGTACGGGCGTGTCCCCAGCGGCGGGGGGCGCTGTGGCCGCATCCAGTCTTTTGTTTTTGGAGTCCTTTTTATGCTGATGGTAGAACCATCTGAAATAAATAAAAGCTGCTGAAATTCCTGCAAAATGCTTGGAATAATCTTTCTAGATGTTATACGTCTTACGAAATGACATGGAATGTCAGCTCGACATTTTACACTTTGCTATATCCGTTTGCAGTAGCAAAATCCGACTAATTAATTTATTAAAACAAATTTGTAATTTCTTTATTGTTTTAGTGTCCAACATGAACACTATAATATGCTATAAAACTAGATGCGGATATTTTCAGAGTAAATAATTAAGTAGGTACCTAAAAGTCAATTACTATCAAATTATTTTGCATTGTAGGGGAGGTAGGGGAGGGATGGGCAGTTGGGAGACATGGGCACCCCTCTTTTATTCTGGTTTAATCACAGATTTTATTTTTTTAGTGATTTGGTAATTTACTTTACCGAATGGCTTCACTGATCATCCATAGGCTATCTGTTGTTTCTGTCAGTTATCGAAGACAAATACGTTTGAAGATTATGCACTCGTAAAAGTAAGTATTTTGTTGCGATTTCGGATCGTAATAAAAAGAAAATTAATGAAAGGTTTGTGTATTTTTTATTATTTATCTATTGTATATTTACTAATCTATGAATTATACTGAAATTTAAGCCTAAATACGTAGATTAAAAAAATATCCGTAACCTATGTTAAAAATGTATACAGAGGGAGAGATGGGCATTTGCAAGGGCGGGAGGTTTGGGCATGCTCAATGCTCCCTCCTATTATATTCTGTATAGATTTTTAATTATTGGTTTATTTTTAATTGCAGACAGATACTATTTAAATTAAAAAAGAAAGTTTTGCGACGGGAAATTCGTAAAGATTTAATATTACGAGCCATGGAAGAGGTAATCACCACTACTAATTTAAGAGGCTGAGTAAGATCAGAAACACCTTTTTTCCTGAAGTAGATGACATACATAGCTAGTGTCCTTTTAGACGACATCAAATCAAAATTGCCAGTACCTACAAAAGACATGCAATAAAACCAAACGTGGTAGTTCTAACACGTTTGATAGTTCTTTATGGGTTATACCCAATCTCAGACAAGTTAAGATATTGTTTAAGATGTATTTTATTTGTTAACTTTAATTTTTGGTTTCTATTATTGATGTAGTTTAATAATACTTTATTTGTTAACTAATTTTTGAATTCCATTATAGATACAGAGTAATTTATAGGCCGTGCCCAAGCCTCCCACAGGGTATGTCCAAGCCTCCCTACCGTAGGGAGCATTGGGCACTTTTGACTTAGTTTACAAAATATCTCGTAATTTTGAGACTGATTGTAATTTTTAAGGAAGCTCTTTAATTATATCTAGTCAAATACATGGTGCAATAAGAATTGGCAATAAAAGTTGACTATCTATAAAATCTGATCTTTTACGCAATAAATAGTGAAAAAGTGCCCATCCCTCCCCTACCTCCCCTATATATTTTCTGTTATAAATATACACGGTGCTCGTGAGCATTGCGAGAGATTTCAACCACGAATTTCAGAGGCTATAAGAAGTAATAAATGTTACATGAACTTAGGTCGAAACACGATTTTTTTAATAATTTTCATACATAATAATTGCTAATGTCGCATAAACGTGCCTTAATAATAGTAAAAAAAATCGTGTTTCGACCTAAGTAATATAACATTTATTACTTCTTATAGCCTCTGGAATTCGTGGTTGAAATCTCTCGCAATGCTCACGAACACCATGTATAATAACTATCGTTACTTACTTACTGTCCAAGAACAATCTTTCTTCCGTTAAAAACTAAGGAAGATATTAGGTACGTATATAATCGACGCTGAAAATATTGTAGCTAGGATTTTAAATGTCAAAACAATTATTAGTAGCTTGGATTGTAGAGGTATGTGAATGATTGTAGACGATCAGCTGGTGGTTAGTTAATGTTGATTATTGACACTAATTACTCGTAGTCATCAAGCAGGAAACAAATATTCTGAAGTATACCCAAATATGACTAAGGCTGGTATAGTGGCTGCCACACTGAACAGCATGAATGTGCCAGGTAGACTCTTCAGCGTGGCGATGTACACGCGGGAGTAGAGCGGCGCGAAGATCAGAGGCATCAGGGTCTCGGCCACGCCGAACAGAGAGAACACCTTGCCTGGAGGATAAATTAAGTCTTAAGGATATAATAATATACATACATACATCAAGCCTATGTTCCTAAATGGAGCACATGAAAAAACATATACAAAAACATGATTGTGATAATTTCAGGCTTCGCGGCCACTTGTAGCGTAATTTTAGGGTTGAAAACAAATGAAAGAGGTATAATAAGGACAGCTTGTCGCCAAAAGCATACCTTAATCTAATTTCTTTAGTCGCGTCTTACGACACCCGCGGAGGAAATGGAGAGGCGATATTCTAAGCAAAACACAACAATGCTTGATATTGGTTAGAAAAATAATTCGTACAATAGAATTCAACATCTTTTACTCATACCTTAAATTTTTTTTTTTTTAATTCACTATGGCCTAGATTTCATTAGAGGATCTAGACTTTAAGGAATTGGCACTGGCACAGGATCTAAATGTAGGTAGATAAGCGATACTAACCCAGTTCTTTGTACGACACCAATTTTGAGGCGATCGACTTCAGAGCCAACGATGCGGTCCCGTTCAGTATCTCGACAAGAGGACCTGAAAGGAATGAAATACAAAATAAGATAAATACTAAGAGGTGACTAAGGAAATAAGTTAATGGTATAATTGAGCGATAGGCTAGAAACCTGTCACTATAGTATTTCTTAAATTGAAATTTAAAAATAAGCCAGAAGTGACTGCGACACGTGTAAAATAGTTATTGTTTTGATTATAATATAGTTCGTGTTCTATGCTTATCCCATTTGAAAAAACAGATGTGATGAGTGTATGAATGTATTATGTGTAAATTTTATATTTGTAGTTGTCAATTTAGCTTCCATGATAAAAACAGACTTGTTGAGGCATGTAGCGTTTGTGTCCTGCCTACCCTGTTTGGGAATACAAGGGTGATGTACTGATGTACATATGTAGGTATGTAATTTCCTCTAATGAGCCGATGTTAGATCTATTTTTACTTTTTCCGAGAAGTAACTCTTAGTAAGAGCAAATAATATCTTTAAGGAAAGTCCTCAACCACAATGCTTGTGATAATTAATATGCCGTGGAATGATTAAAATAAAATACACGCGCTGTTTGTTATAAATACCTTTGAATGCCTCCGACGGTTTTCCTTATCAAGTTTTGACAGAGACGCGAAAGTAAGATACAACAATTCCTAAGCGGATTCCACGTGGACTCTTTAAAACTTTGTTTAACAATGTAGTTGACGTCACTTCGAAACACTGGGCGCGGTATTCGGAGAAATATTATGGACTCGTTTTTGTCAAATTTATGTTTTTGATTCGGGTGTCTAATTGTATTTTCTGCCAATTTTTAGAAGATTCGTTCTTAAACAATTCATGTTCCAATCGACACCAACGTTTTGGGGCTAAAACGACACACAGTAGAAACGCTAGTAGTGTTTTATTCAATAACCTTAGTTTGTGCTCCGATGCTGAATAAAAGTCCTGCAGTGTTAAGTATATGTAGTTATTAAAGAGAACGAAACGTAAGTCGTTGTTTACAAATATGTATAAAGCACTCAATATTATGTAATGAATATTATAGTAATAAAGTATTAGTAGTAGTATGATTGTTATAGTTACATTGCTACATGTTTATCAAAACAAGATCGTAAGATATTCAGAATACGGATATCTATTGTTTCATAACTTCCCTCGTACATTTTTGTTTACTAAATTTCGCTCAGGCCCTCTTTGTATTGATATTTATTTTTTCAACAATACTTTTTGTATAAGAACAGTTACATATGTATAAGTTCTTTTATTCCCACGCATAGAAAAAAGCATTTTAGACGTATTTTTTAATTGAAAATTTAAAAAAAAATGTATTTTTTTTTGTATCTACTAGTAAAACTTTCAGCAAATTTGGTGAAGCAATGGTGGTTAAAATAATTTGTATCGCCACTTACAGGCCTATCACAACCCTCTAAGCAGAACCAAACAAAAAATAAATTCTGTAGGCTTCCAATGTGTGTGTGCCTATATTCAAAATTGCATTACGGCCAGTTATTTGCTATTCAAAAATAGTGTTGCACCCTCTCTACCGAAAGTTAACGGAAAATTCAATTTAGTACAGATTTTTGTAGGTAAGTCATCCATCAGTAAAATAATTTAATAATCTTTAAAATTTGGTTAGTATGAATATTAGGGCCATTCCACGAGCAAGGCAGTTTTGCGTGACACTCCGTAGCATAATTTCATTTTATGTTAATCTGTGTTTTTATGAATAAATCGAATAATGCTTCACATCTCAAACGTTTTGCAAAAGAAGGCATCACTTTAAACCTTATAATTATCGAGATAATAAAATTTTCTTTTTTCATATAATACGGTAATCACAAAAGTACAAATAATGGGATGAAATCATGTTTTTTGATTGATATCACAAGACTCTTTATGCTATACATTTATAGCCTTGAATTATAAACATCTTGAGTAATAGTATAATAATTTTAATTTATGATAACCATTGATGTGAAAAAAGATACGTGAAATTATTATTTTTTAATTAGGTGTAAATTTTTTTTGTGTTGCACAGAGTAGTATTCATAATCAAGAGAAACACTATTTAAAACTTATTTTTTACAGTAATAACTCAATAAATAACCGATATAGTGATAACCACGTCTATAAAACGACGGAGATCACTCAAATAATGGTAATCACCGTTGCGGTAATCACGTGAGCAATTTAGTTTTTAATTAATTACTTCAAAACGGTTAATAATAAGAACTCAATATTTTTTGTGTAAGTAATTATAACACTGCTTAATATGTCAAAATAATCCGAGTTAAATATATCAACAAAACAAGCGAGAAAAAAATAAAACGGTAATCACTTTCAACTGTGACAAAAAAATCGTGTTGTTTTCTTTCCTTCGTGATTTGGCAGCGACACAATAAGTCACAGGTTCGCACTATTTAGCCGTCGCGGCGTGATTGACTCTTTCTAGGAACGTATCGTCGATGTCTCTCGGAGTGTGCGTTTGAGCAGTACGACGCGTTTTATGGCCAAATTAGGTTAAGACGCAAAACTCGGGACACTTTTTAAAAATGGTTTTAAAAATAAACTAACGTAATAATAATTATTAAGGCAATAGAATTTCATTTATCATATAATTGGCTTGCTGTGAACAACAAAAACCTATAGTTTTCGCGTTTAGTTTTCGAAGTATATGTCATCAACTAACAAATTTTGGAGGTGGGACAAGGCCAAAATGTGGACTCCTCTGACTTTAGATTTTTGTTTCGCGCATTTAATAATAAGAATATACTATTGTTAGACTTATTCTGAGCAAAATAAAGTGTGAATTACGTAAGATATTTTTTTTATAAGGTTATCTGTTAAAATTTGGATTTCACAGGTAGTTGAACTTGAGAACACGAAAAATCGTACGGCTGGAGAACGGCCCATTACATTTTTCCTGTAATAAGTATAACATGATGAAACCACTTATTTCTAGGGTAAGAACATTTTCGGTCGTTGCGAGAAGTCCGCTAAACAATAAAATGTAGTAAGTATCATGATTTGTCAATTGGTCATTTGTAGTAATCAATTTAGTATCCAAGGTAAAAAAAGATTAACGTAAGCTTTAGACTTTGCGTGTGGCAGCTACTCATAGTAGATATCTACATACATCAACACGCTTATATTATCAAACGGAGTAGGCGGAGCACATGGAACGCGCGTTTCATACGATAACCATTTTACGATTCATGGTAATTTCCAGTATATACCTTTTTAGGTTTTAAGGTGGCAGGTATAAGTGACAAATTGCTAGCCTGTTGCCTAAAATATACGTCCTATTTCATTAGCCGCCTCTTACGTCATCCACGGAAGAAATGGAGAAGTGCTATTCTAAACCTGAATCCACACTCATACATACTATTGTAGAAAATATAATGAAACTTACATAAATAGACTTCATAGTCCGTCCTAGCGAAGGCCATCAGGACCGCGCCGCCGATCTTGCTGGAGGTGGAGATGATGCCGAGCACCGCGTCGTCCACGCCCAGCTTGCGGCTGAACACGCTGATCGAGAATAGGGTTCCTGGAATCAGTTACATACAAGTATAAGTACATAGAAATGCTACATTTTAGTTATATTAAATCGAGAAGTTATGAAAGTATCCAAACAAATAATAACATACAAACATTTTTTTTGTATGTAATGCAACCATCGAGTCAAATGTGAGAGTTGGGAGACAAATGATCATTATACCTTATCGGTTTAGGTAGTTAAAACAATGTAAACAATCTTGACGTGTCTTTTAATTTAAACGTACACTTTAAAAATCGAAATCTTTACATTTTACAATTTAGGTATGAAAAAATCATTTACTTTCATAATTGAATTGTATAGTGTAACGATTTTCATTTTTAGACTGTGTATTTCAATAAAAAGACATGTCAAGATTGTTTATATTGTTTTAACTACCTAAACCGATAAGGTATAGTAGTTAAGTTTTTTCGTCAAATTATAATGTGTTTGAAAAATGAAATTATTAAACTGAGTTCATTAAGAAAATAAATAATATTAACTGTGTCATATCTTAGATTCCACACGATGTTTAACTATAATGTAACTAAACCATACCTATTAACTAATATGTTAAAGTTAATAGCGCAAGTTAGATAAAAGATCGTAAAAATGATCCTCATTATCGTCTGCAATAGGATACCTAAAGAACCTAAGGAATTCCTAGAAGCAGAGTTTCCTCAAAGGCAGTTTGCTAAGCCACGGATAAGTGGATGTGTAGATAAGTGCATATTGTCTTGTGTACTTACCCGTAGAATAATGTTGTTAGTTCAAAGATAGTCATGTGGTGTCTGTTTACCTAATGCATCATTATCACACATGCCTGTAGGTATCCACACAGTACGCAGAGCACACGAAACACTTCTTAGACAAAGTCTTGACTATTTCATGCTTCATATCCACATTTAGCATATTTTTTATGTTCTAAGTTCGATAAAAGAGGCATAATGGTGACAAGTTGTTATAATATTGGCATAGGAGAGCTTATATAGTGGGAAGTGGGAAGAGTGCTTAAAACAAAAATGAGGAAAAAACTAAACGTCATTTACCAGGTAATGAATGTGCTTGAAGATAATGGACTAGAGAATAACGCAACTGCAGGAGCAGCCTTAAATAAGACGATGATTGATGATATTAGTGTGCTATGTGACACGTTTCTACTAACCAATGGAGTGGGTGATGAAGCTGTAGGTGGAGTAGATGCTGAACCGCACCTCGTCCCAGTTGAACCGGTACCGCATGAAGATGTACATCACACTCAATTCACCTTTAAACCACAAAATATTATTAAGCCACGCGGGTTCGTACCTGGTGCAGAGAGTTCAAAGTGGTAATGCGCCCAGTGTGGGCACCTTTATGCCAGGGACAACTCGGGGGACCTTATTTAATTAAGTTTAGGTATGTTTAGTCTTATTTTTGTTCTTGTAAAAAGAGGAGTTGTTATAGCGGACCATCTCAGGGATTATTAGTAAGAGCATTGGGAAAACACTAAACTGGATAAACACATGAATCGGTAGGAAATCGTGATTTGTTGCTTATGCATCATTTACATATTGAATTTAAACAATTAAATAAAATAGGTGTGATTCTTTGACTGAGGAAAATAAAAATGATTTATTTAAGCTATCGGGGTTTTTCTGATGAGCTTATATTTACAGTTTAATATTTGACTTGGTGACATAGCACAGGTCTGCGAAAAATTACTAAACTTATCGATGCACAGATGCATCTAGTTAGGTATTCCTTGCTGGAACAGTGAAAAAGAACGCAGAAGACGCGTATTTAAACTGTTGTCTGAATGAATCTGTACTCTACTGTCTATCAGAGCATTGTCGCAATAAAAGTAGTATAGTTTTCATTTACAAGGCAATGCAATGTAACTGCATGGAAATTCTATGGTGGGTCAGAAATAAATTGTTTCGAGTGTAGCTACTTATATCAGATTTCTTTTTAGCATTTTTTTCAATAAGCATTTAAGTAAATTAAGTAATAATTTATTCTTCTATGCAGCATAGAAGCTATGATAACTATCTTGACATCTAATTCATTCTTAACCTATGTAACTACATACATAACTACATACATATTCTCACGCCTGTATTCCCAAAAGGGGTAGGCAGAGCACATGGATTCAAAAATCCAGTGCCACGTTTAGCAATTTCAGGGTAAGCAGATAGTTAAGCATGAGATTGTAGTGACAGGTTGCTAGCCCATCGCCCACAATACACTAACCCTTTCCCTGAGTCGCCTCTTACGACACCCACGGGAAGAAAGGGGGAGGTGTTATTCTAAAAGCCCTAACAGACGACCAAATTTGGTTTGGTCCGAACCACGAACTTGGTTGGCTCCAAACCAAATTCGAACGTAACTACTATGTAACTCTCCGATTTTAACCTAAGAATGTTTCTTTAATCATCTATGTATATTTCCGAAAAAAAAAAATACATTAATGGGGTCTTAACCACAACAATTATTTATCTACAATAGAGTTTGTAGACCACAGCATTTACTACAAAAACAGAGCAATCCACGTAATGCGATTCATGACTGAAAACGTATTTGTTTGCGACAAACAATAGCGTATTATTATTTGAAGTGTATATTGTGCTGGGTGAGGCAATCCATTCAAGTATGTGTCTTCATGCTGAGTCAGTTAAAGCTACATTCGTAATTGTTGACTCGATCTGTAGGAAAGGCCAATAAATGATTAGCACAAAGGATTATTACCAGGGTAATCGATTATTTCTAACGTCGTTTTATTTTAATAGCTATTAAATACTCGTAAATCTTATCATTAGATTGAAAAAAAAAAATACATTTACATACTTACATCACGCTTGTATTCTAAGTAGACCATACAAAACGCTTCATAGACAAAATCAAGACTATTTTACTTATCTTAACCACTTTTAAATTATTTTTTAGGTTTTAAATTATGAGTTTATTGAAAAAAAAGTAGTTTTTTTATTTAGTATTTGCGTTATGCCTTTTCAAGTCTAGTCGATAATTTAAGGTTTTTTTTATTATAATCGATTTTAGTAGGAGAGTAAAAAATGTTTAGACATTATGCACCTAGACTGAAAAAAATAAGCAGTAGGTACATTTGTTTGTAGAGTCGAATTTGTACAATAACAATATAACCTTACTTTGCTCTCATTTTATTGCTTTGTAGTTTTTCTTGACTAAGTTTATGATGTATTGTTTAATACAATGCTGATGGTATTGTAGTATCAATTTTATAAACTAAACCAATTTATTTAGGTACGTCATTTTAACTATCCCAAAGGCTTTCGTAATGATAAAAGTGGATAAGTAAAAAAAAACGATTTTTATGAAACTTCATCATAAAAATACACATGTCTTAGCTCGACGAATGGTAGTGCCATTCAAGGTTTATGACAAATTATATTAAAACTGTTTTCAATAACGAATCTATTAATTCTAATTATGATTTTCCCTGCTTGCATCAGTGAATTACCCATCCACACAAATAATAGGTACATTAAAATTTGTTTATTTATAGGTTTTCGTGACCACGACACGAGTAAACTCTGTAGCAACCAAGTGGCACATTTATTGGTTTGACGCTTAAAAAGCGAAACGACATAAGCGACATTTTGTTAGGACGTTGATTTAAATACATGAACATGATAGATTTTTTTGCAAATTTTGCTGATAATAATCCTAACACAATGTCGCTTATCCCATTTCACCTTTCAAGCGTCGGTATGTTTTTTTATCTAGCCATGTAATGATTGTGATTACGAATAATGGTGTTGGTAGAATTTGCAATTTTTAGTGTTTCTTAATTTTTTACTCATATTTATCAGGACATTGCCTAAATAAGGGATGAATATTCGAACTTAAAAACTACACTTTAAACATGTACATTGTACATTGTAGATGTTGCTCGTGACTCCGTCTGTGTAGAGGTTATTTTATCGCAGTAACACGGGATATTACGTATTTTTCCGGAATAAAAAGCCTATGTTATTCCAGGGTGTCAGCTTCCTGCATATTAAAATTCATCAAAATTTGTTACGCCGTTTCGGCGGAAGAGGTATCAAACATACACACACTTTTACATAAACTTTCGCATTTATAATTTCAGGGCGAGACTTTGAGATAATTCTTATTTGTGCTAAGGATAGGTAAGATGAAGGTCGTTATTTTTAAGTGACACTTACCCATCATCGGGCCGAAGGTTAAGCACACGACGGTAAGGATGAGACATATTCGTAGCCTTCTGTTGTTCTTGCCTTTCCGGAAAACTATCTGCATGGTTTGCTTCAGACTGACAACGTCAAAGAAATCACGCAGCAATCCCGTGAATCCACTAATCTCTCCCTTTAAAATGAAGTTTCAGTTTAGATACATATTTTGATTTGCTTCGTTACACATAAGTTTATTTACAAATTATTCCTAATGCATCGAACCAAAATGGAATAAAATTTAGTCTTGGAATAAATCACTCTTTACTCGGGAGTAAAATAATTCGTCAAGCTTTTTTGCCGAGAGTAATTTCTGCCAACTGTACTTCATTATCATCCATCTTAGATTATGCGTACCATATCTCAAGTCAATCAGACCAACCGTTAAAGAGTCCCTCCATTGGAGATGGTCCCGGCTGGGCCACTATGATCAGAATATTGCATTGCCATGTAATATTTACATAAGTGTACAAAAAATCAGCGTAATCGGAAACCGGCCTTAATTACAGATAACGGAACAGGTGAAAGTAAAACAAGCTGGTAATTGTGATTTATCCCCAGACTATTTTTTTTTCGTGTATTAAATCGACCCTTTGTTTTGTTAAATCGAATCTGTGACGGAGGTGAGAAGTGACTCTGGAGAGTAAAAGTTATTGATGATTTTCTATTCGACTTATGGTAGGATATATCATAACATTTTATGTATACCTAACCTATATTTTTTTACATTAAACAAAAGTTCTACATACCTTTTCTCTGTTATCAAGCCAAGTATGATCTTCAATGGCGAAAAAAACATAACAAAAATTCAGGAATTGTAAGGTTGCCGACGTGGCAAACACTCCGTAATATCCGAAGTACCTCAACAGGATTCCACTCAATCCCATTGCTACGGGAAAACCCACTGTCATGCACAGACTCAGCAAACCCATTCGAAACGTCCTGGTTTGTCTGGAAGTTATGTCACCTATGTAGCTAAAACATCCAAGGAACATCGTGTACCAGCCGCCAGTCAGTGCCGGGAAGATTACTTCCATGAACACGGTCCATTCCATCGAGACTTGGAAGAAAAAGTGAGTGTTGACCATATTGAGGAGGCACGTAAGAAACTCCCCGGCGATCGGCATGAGCATGCATATCTTCCGCTTGCCAGTCTTATCGCTCCAGGCGCCTATGAACAGCATCAGGATGGTGGGCACGGCTGTGTGGATCACGGTTCTCCACGCCTGTACCGACGCCACCAACTTCTGCACTTCATCTTCTTCTAACGTGTGATTCGCACGCTTTCGTAATCGCAAAGCGGTGCACACTTCATCACCAAAGTGCAGGTTTACTCGGCAAGCCTTCTCCAAATTTAAATTCTGTATCGCCAATACAGCTAAAACACTAGGCATCACAAAAAATGCTAACGCAGGTTCTATAGTTATATTTGATTTAACGTATTTCAATTTTTCTATCAGTGTCATTTGTTGCAGTTCTTTAACGTTTTTCTTTAGCGGCGACTCCTCATTTTCGTCCGACCCTTTTGATTCAGATTGGTTTAATTGATCCATTTTGAAAAAAACGTGTTAATTGTATTTGTTTCGCGTTAGTTGGCCACGTCGCGGACACATCCGCACTACACTAGATAAACATTCGGTCTAATATTGAATGTTATGTGAGGCGGGCGGCCGCACTGAGCACTATTGTTCGACTCTCCGTAAGCAAACACTCTTATGTTGCCATATCAGTCTTTAATGCGTCCACAAACATTCGCGGGAATCGAAAATAAACCACGTATATTGAAATCAAACAACTTCAATGCTATGGTAATATTTATACTTTATATCCGATAGAGAAATAATAAATTAAACGTTCTAGGATTGCGTTACGGCTTTTTAATTAAATATCTTTTTCATTTAAACAAATTAAATCGCACTGTTGATAATTATTGTGGTCGCGCGCTAGACTTCCTTGTTTGCATTTTCAGCTTCTGCGAGTCGTTTATCTTCACGCTGCTCGAAGTACATCCATCTGGAAGGCAGACAGTAATATCATCAGGCAACTGTACCTACCGCTTTACTGACTACTATCTACGTACATCGTATCGTTTCGACATCGGCCGTAAGGTAAATGTGCCATGTGCTCGACGCCTCAACGACCAGTAGACTACACCCATCTGTCACCTGTCTTACTATGAATATGGTTGCAAGTGCCGTGTATTGGGTCAGAGTCGAGCACAGGAACATTTACCTTATCAACAGGACAAAGTTAACAAATATAGTTTACAATACGCGCAATGTTGACATGGATAGAATAGTAAACAAACGGTCAGTCAATAGTTGCAATAATGAGCTAGTTCTATACCTAAAACCAAGTTTGAAGTTCATAATGGATTAGCGTGTCCATTCACAAACATACTGTACCTACATTTTATGTTTTACGATAGATAGGTGCTAATGAATCACACTAGCATAAGATGAGAATGTATTATTAAGTACATGTTATGTAACCAGTGGTTTGAAGTAGGTAAGTAGTTTCTATAAGCTAGGCAAAGGTTTCCTCAACTTTTTAAAGTTTTTTTTTATGAGACAATATTGGAGAAGACTACCAATTTTCAAGCCTTTCACCGGTGTTCACTGATGATTTATATCGTCACCATTATAATATGAAATCCATGTAGTTGCTCTATGTGCACCGTATGTATTTACTACCATATGTATAGGGTGTACTACATACGGTGTATTTGCAAATTATGTACTATCGAACCAACTGATTCCTGACCCACCGCAGAACGTTGTCACAATAAACGTCATAAACATTTCCTTTGTTAAGCAATGCAATGTCACTATGACGTTCACTGTGAATAGGTTATATTGTGGGTCTGGAATCAATTGGTTCGATAGTAGAAACAAAACAAGCACAAAAAAAAATCAAATTGAAAGTGACTTAATGAATAAAACAAAAAAAAAAAATCTAAGTCCAAATAAAAACTACTAGGATAAAACGAAACCTTGGATAAAATTAAAAAAATCCACCAAATCGCAGTCCTTGCTCATTGTGCCCAGAAGGCTGGCAGCGTTACCTCGCTGGACAGCAAGACTAATCCGCTGTCCAAAATAGTTGCCAGCCCGCTGGTCACCGGAAGCATCTATAAGGCGCGCGGATATCTTTTTAGCGATTTCACGCGCGCTTGAGCTCGATTGTTACACGATGTTGAAGTGATCTACCTACTTATATTAATCTTAATTTCGTATAGATATTAAATAGTTACTTAGAATTTAGGAAGTTAATTCAAAGAAGTCTGTCATAAATTATTTTAATGTTGTTATTATATTCGTGTCATTGTAAGCCGAAGGCAGATACATTATTGGTTGAGGATAGTCGTGAGGATAGGATAGACATACATAAAAACAAGTAAACAGAATTACACAAAATTTGGCAAATTACCAAACAAGTATTTTGACCGTGAACTGAATCAACGAGTAGGTAGGTACAATTTGATTGCTTGTGAAATAAATTCCGTATCCTGTAGTAGCTGATGTTAACTGATTACTAGCAAATTGATATATTTAGTAGGTAAATCTAAGAACAGAGCAATTGCTTTTACGTTTTGTCGATCTTATCTAATGAGCAATTAGGAATAGTAATGGTCTCTATGTTCACTCGAGGCCGCAATTCCGTAGTAGCAAAATACTAGATAGCCGAATACACCAGATTCTTTGTATATCTTATTCCCATAATAACACATTTGCTATTCACCGATAAGACATTTCATTCACAGACAAGATTTTTATCACATAAATAGCTGGCCAGGTGAACTATGAATTCTGCCTTGGAAAGTTTTTATTATATCGCGAGAATTCCAAATTTTCTCACCGTTTATATCTTCTCTAGACTTCCACAAATATTTCGAGACTAAAATTAGCCAAATCGGGTCAAGCGTTTCCGAGTTTTAGCGAGACTAACGAACAGCAATTAATTTTTATTTATATAGATAGATGTATTGGAATTTTGTTTATATCAAAATATGTGATCTTGAGAATATGGTGTTGAAGTAAACATGATATATTGAAAACATGGTCTGATTTTAAAGCTTATCGGTGAATAGCAAATGCGCTATACGTTATGGGAATACGATATAAAAATAATCTGGCGCATCCAGCTATCTGGTATAAAGCTATGTATTACGGCTACGAGCGCCTATGTTAAACAAGTTAAATATGCGCTTTACATAAGCAAACTGTGCCATGAAACGTTTTTGGTTTGATACATTAGTAAATTTAAAGAATGTGTAAGTTGCCCTGATATACTCGATCAAACTACGTACCTTAAGCCACCCCGTGACATATAGCTCACTCTACCGAACTCAGTACAAACGAGCGGGGTGTTTGTTGCTAATTAGTACAGGAGACGCTGCGGGCCACCGTACTCACTTACTTAGCGATATTAACGCTTGATTGCCTCGCCTGCACCTGCTCTCGGCACTAAGGGTAATCAATACTAAGTAAACTATACGGAGAAATCTTAACCGCGTATTTAGTCTTTGTCAGGTGAGTTACTAAGTGTTCCGTTAATTGAGACAAATTATCATGGATGAGATTCTAAACTACACACGTTCTGTAAAGTTGTCACATATTTTTTAATCAGTGGGGAGCTGGTTGATCTTTTTAGATTTCGGATGGAAGTACAGGTGAATTACAATTGGTTCACTTCAATTGGTGTACTTTTACAAATCGGATTGTTTTTTTTCTACTAAAAGGAAGCCGCTGTCACCTGTCACACGCGTACCGCGCGCCCCGTCCCGTTGCAGCAGGAAGCCGTCCTAGATGAAGGGCTACGGACTAGCCCGAAATATGTCGACCTAAATTCGATTTGAGACGTGAGTCTCACGGCTGTTTCTAGTTTAAAGTTGATAAGAATATTTTAATTTTTTTCGCTAACTTTATTTTATTGATACATGGTCCTTTTGTATTTTAGTTTTTTGGTATGATTTTAGGTTTATTACGTAACTTTTAAGATAAACACAAAGTAGTAAGACATCCCACCTTACCTCTTTGTCACCCTTACTCTCCCCATTCCTATTTCCCAGTAAAATAAACTTATTATAAGGTAAACGTCCCTGTGCTCGACACTGATCCAATGCTAGGCACTTGCAACCTTATGTCATAGTAAGACAGGTGACAGATGGGTGCCGTCTATTGGGCGTTGAGGCGTCGAGCATTGGTACTTTTACCTTACACTGTAATTCTATATTCTTGCAATTATTGTGGAGTAGTAAGACAGGTGGAATTTAACTCTATCTCAGCGGATATCGATCGAGCTAAGTATACTACAACTATAAAATACATCAACTGTCAGCTGTAAAAATACTTGCCCGAAAATGGCCACGGCGGGAACTGTCATGGCGGCGCCGAGCAGAAACACGGCCCCTGGCAGGAAGCTCAGTGTTGCCATGTACACGCGTGAGTAGAGCGGCCCGTACACCAGTGGGGTCATAGCTTCCGCCAGTCCGAAGAGCGAATTCACTTTACCTGAGAATCGGTAAAAAAGATATTTTCAGAATCGGCATGCTTTAATTTCTAATTCGTACATGCATACATACATCACGCATATATCCCCAAATGGGGTAGGCAGATCATACGAAATGCTGCAGTCG
This sequence comes from Adoxophyes honmai, assembly GCA_005406045.1. Taxonomy (NCBI): domain Eukaryota; kingdom Metazoa; phylum Arthropoda; class Insecta; order Lepidoptera; family Tortricidae; genus Adoxophyes; species Adoxophyes honmai. The sequence continues at coordinate 98,936 of BHDV01070269.1, read as the reverse complement.
AAGCCATGATTATTTCAAGTTTTGTAACCACTTCTCGCATGTTTTTTTATAAAGTTAAGTGGTACAATAGTGACAGGTTGCTAGCCTGCAGCCTAAAATATATCATAACCTATTTCCATACTCGCTTCTTACGACATCCATGGAAGAAATGGAGTAATGTTATTCTAAACCTAACACAATAGTATTTTTTTGCGAATTTAATTACATAGCTTATAATTTTAGCAGACACTAATAGACGTAACGCCAAGCCAATTAAGGGAATCATGAGAGAGGGTCCAAGAAGCCATTGAACATTAAGCTAAAAGTCGATAAATCAAGTAAATATCAGCAATTTTCTACAAAAGTAACAGAATTCCCTAAGGCGCCTGATGCTTCAATACGCAACATGCAATAATACGCGTAATCTAATCTCTGCACTAATGATGTTCGTACATTATTTGGTTTTGTTATTGTCATTGGTCTTTGTAAGATTATTCTGTGAGCGCCTGTAATTTTCATGACACTAATTTTTCCATTTCTTTCGTGGATATCGTACGAAGCGACTAAAGCAATAGGTTGAGGTATGTTTTAAGCAACTGGGCAGCAATTTGCCACTATCGTACTTCTTTCATCTATATTTATTGCGTGCTAAATGTGGCTACGACACGTGAAACAGTTTTTGACTATGTAACTTTTCGTGTGCTCTGCCTACCCAAGGGAATACAGGCGTTTTCAATAGTTAATAGTCATCAAATGAGAGAAATGTACCTGAAAGTATTTCTGTTGTATTTCACAATTTCTACCATTTATTGCACCATGATAAGAAATTCAAATTGATAACAAATTATTGTGTTACGATATATCAGTTTCCTACCAGGGCATATTTCTAATTGAATTTTGGTGTTTGAGGTTGTTTGATGTTGGTCTTTGACTTACTCAAATCATTTCTTTTTATTTTGAAGCAGAATTTCGTAGGCATAATAAATAGACGAGACCTATTTTTAGTTTTTTCTTAGGTACACATAATTTGAAGTACATACATACCCGTGAGGTGTCGGGTTTAGAATAACACCTCTCCATTTCTTCCATGGATGTCGTAAGAGGCGACTAAGGACATAGGTTAAGGTATACATACTTTAGGCGACAAGCTAGCAACCTGTCACTATTGTACCTGCCATCTCAAAACCTAAATAATACTATGCTAGAAGTGGCCACAAAACGTGAAATAGTCATTGTTTTGTCTATGTAGCGTTTTGTGTGCTCTGCCTACCCCGTTTGGAAATACAGGCGTGATTGTATGTATACATACGTTTTTTAAGATGTCTGCCTAACCAACTGTGGCTGCGAAGCGTGATATGGTCATAAACATGGTTTTGTCTATGTCACGATTCGTGTTCTCTGCCTACCCCAGTTGAGAACACAGGCATGATTGATTGATTGTACGTTTAACTCACCTAGTTCTTCACTGGTTACAAGTTTCGATGCGATGGAACGCATGGCGATGAACGATGTCCCGTTGAAAATCTCAACCAGTGGCGCTGAAAATGAAAAAGAAATAGCATGAAAACAAAAGAAAAAGAAGGGAACAAGGATGTATTTTATTAGTTTAAGCCGTTTCTCTTTTACCTGTTTGTATTTTTAACAAATTTACATTTGTATTAACTCAATCAAATCTACATAGGTATTGAATTGGACCCATTTACAGATGAATTTTGTGTAAATGAACAGAACGCAATAAATTAACAATTAATCTTGATCCGTAAAAAACTTATGCGTCCAACATGTTTTTCCTAAGTTTCGGCGCAGAATTGAGAATTAACTAAGTAAGTACATGTTTATTTGATACACAAAGATAACTCGTGGCTTTCATCTCGGCCATCTCGGTTTAAGTTTACATTTTGTGAAAATTCCTCAGAGACTCAGGCATACCTATTATCTACTATATAAAAATAAGTCGTGTTTTCCTTCCTGACGATATAACTCGAGAACGCAAAAACCGATTTGGCCAATTCTTTTTTTAAAATGTTCGTTAAAGTTCAGGGAAGGTTAATAAGATGAGAAAGTGTGGAAAAAATTAGTGTAACATACTAAAAAACTAAAAAATCGTTCTCCCATACAACTTTTTCAACTCCAAAAAACAGTAAGCGTCGCAATATTTCATACATCTTACGCGTTTTTGTTAAAATCTTCTCTGTTTTAGCTCTAGAAAGGCGGAAGCGCCGCTGATTTTCATACGTCTCCCGCTTTTTTGCGAGCAAAATAGGTACTTTATATTATTCTCCCACTAATGTCGTTAAGGCGAAAGTTACTTACATTTCGTTAATAAATTAACCCTTATTCCCTAAGATACGCGGCTGTCAAAATATATACTGAACTGACAAATTTTGACATTATTTACGGCATATTATCACTAGCCAGCTAGCCACTTAGCCACATAAAACCTATTTGGATGTTTAGGTGTGTTGATATATTGTTGGTCTATGAATAACTAGCTGTGGCCGCGACTCCGTCCGCGTGGATGAGTGACTATTCCCCCCCGTTTTTTCCACATTTTCCAATATTTCTTCGCTCCTATTAGTCGCTGGGTGATGTTAAATAGCCTAAAGCCTTCCTCAATAAATGGTCTATCCAACACACAAATAATTTTTCAATTCGAACCGATAGTTCCTGAGATTAGCGCATTCAAACAAACAAACAAACAAACAAACTCTTCAGCTTTGATTCGTCAAAAAAGATTAATTGTCTTTTTACTATTTACTAAAACGCCCTCGAATAGCGCGCAAAATTAAAATACAAATTACATACATATCCTCACGCCTGTATTCCCGAGAGGGGTAGGCAGAGCACATGAATTAAAAAATCCAGTGCCACGTTTAGCGATTTCAGAGCAACCAGATGATCAAACGTGTTACTGCAGTGACAGGTTGCTAGCCCATCGCCCACAATACACTAACCCTTTCCCAGAGCCGACTCTTACGGCACCCACGGGAAGAAAGGGGGAGGTGCTATTCTAACCCGGCACTACACTGGATATAAATTAAAATCCATACTATAATATTAAATTAAATAATGGGAAAGTGTGTTTGTTTGTTTGTTTATCAGTCTTTCACGGCTAAACGAAGCGACGTAGTGACGTGATTTTTGGGTGGAGATAGTTGAAGGGATGCAGAGTGACATAGGCTACTTTTTGTCTCTTCAAAACTCCCCGTTTCACAAAGTGAGAGGTGGAAGTTTTGTGGAGAATACCGCAATTTTCTATGTAGAAAGCTATAAATTGGTATATGGGCTATCTCTTCTGTGCTACCCCAAAATTAACGCGAGCGGAGCCGCGGGAAAAAGCTAGTTTGCTATAAAATATAAACCTCAACGTATTGTCTAGACATATCTATTAGTAAAATATTATATTAGATCAGCCGGCGACGCGAGAGAGATGGTATTTATTCCATTCCAGATTTATTTGAAGTAGCATACTTTGATGTGAAATATTTGCAAAATGTATACATAAATAGGTACGGACAAAATTGGCAAGAATTTGATTCAGTAGATGAGTACCGAAACGTTTTATGTTAACGATGTTTTACGTTCCACAGTGTTTTTTTCGTGACTGTCGCTCAACCACAACAAAAACAGTACGGATGGAATGTTTTGTTTTCAATATTTGTAGATGCAGCGCAACTACGTAACGATATCTTTATTACTTATTGTGTTTTTGATTGTGTTTTGTTTTATCATAACTACGTTTTGTTTTTCATTTGTCAATATAGAAAAATTAAATGAAGTCTTGTCATAAAAAAAATAGATTATAGTATATCGTAATATATGTGTTTTCAACTGTACTACTGTGTTTATTACGGGATATGTCTTTCCTTCCTGTAAATGCACTAGAATCAAAAGTAGCTCGTCACTTGTCTTCTTTCATATCACAATCACACGCATGTTAATCACTAATCACGTACGACACTTTTAATCAGGCTGTAGAAAAACACTGCTGTTCTTCCTTGTACCACAGCAAGACGCGCGACTCTCGCGCGAGGAGACTACCTTTCATTTTCTGAAGTTTCTAGTTAGACATGTGACAGGTATAGTTTATCTCGCACGCAACTTCACTGGACCCTTGGCGTGCTAAGCTGGCTGAGTACAACAGGGACCAGTAATATCTACACGGGTGTGTTTCAATTTGTAGGTCGCGTAATCCTGGGGGGTCGTACAACCACGTCTAGGGGGTCGCGAGAGGTTTCAAATTTAAGTAAAAAGATACAGAGAAATTATTAAGGGTTGTACACACGTACCACAACAGTGGCGTAGCGTGCATTGGCGGTGCCCCGTATAAAAAAATGTTTGGGGGCCCTTTATGGGGAGGAGAAGATTTTTCACAAAAGAAGTTTTCAATTTTTTTCCTTAACACTTTGGGAGCCCCCGTGGCCCGGGGCCCCCGTATAATTGATACGGCAGATACGGCGGTAGCTACGCCCCTGTACCACAACCACACCACGCCGCAGCGTTTAAATGCGGTCAAGTTGTGGTTACATGTGAATTCATAGTGTCGCTGCAGAATTTTGCAGTTTTGTGGTGCCTACAAAACACAGTTGTCACTAGTAGTTACGTTGTGATTCCGTCGTGTGCTGACGCACTCCGGCTTTTATAGAGGCAACATGCCTTCCTTTAGCTGAGCGTAAAAGTGAAGTGAACGGCCGACCACGTGGTTTGGTCGTGGTATGTGTGAAACGACCCTAAATATTAGAAAGAGTGTGGTAGAGAAGAAGTAAGAGTGAAGTAACAATTTTTTAACCGACTTCAAAAAAGGAGGTATGTATTCAATTCGGCTGTTTTTTTTACTTCTAACAGGGTCTCGTTATGGAAAAGGTCGAAAAACGTTGCTCATCACCAAATACATACCCAGATATATCTCAGTGGTGGTGGTGGCGAATGCGAATATGAAGGAGGCGAGGATCTTGCTGGCGCAGGAGATGGTGCCCACGATGGTGTCGTCGAGCTTCATGAAGCTGCTGAAGATGCTGATCGAGAACAGGGTTCCTGCCACAAATATGTATAAGTGATGAGTAAATGGAAATCAATTCATAGTATAAAACATTCCTGTGTGGTGTCGGGACCACAGACTTATATCGAAATAGATATCGCGAGTTCCTGCATTTGTATGAAAACCAAGCGTGCCACTTTTTCTCTACAGTAGGTAAAGTCGCATTAGCGGTTTAGTGATAGAAATTGACAGTTCGAATGAAACCCATTCTTAGATTCTTATTCAAGCCTTATTCAAGTTATCCTGTCTCTAGTCAGTTAAACCTAATGTAAGTGGCATAAAACTAAATGAAATCGCGTCAAAGGAATCGCGTTGCTCAATTTTGGCACGCGAAGTACATACACTTGAGTCATCTATTTCGATGTCGGGACAGAATAGAACTTCTCCATTTATTCCGTGGATGTCGTAAGGGGCGACTAAGGAAATAGGTGTAGGTATGCTTTAGACGACAGGCTAGTAACCTGTTACTATTATACTACCTCTTCCATCTGTTTTCAAACATTGAATTAATTGATATTGGTAGCTGCGAATAGTGAAATAGTCAATCATGGTTTTGACTATTTACCGTTTCGTGTGCTCTGCCTACCCCATTGCGGAATGCAGGCGTGATGTATGTGTATCCGACTTATATTGGATAATTAGTTTTTTCTTTCTAGTTTTAATTCGCCTATAATAGATTTAACATAATATTAAAGGTAAATTTAGTTCACCAATGTAAGAATTAATTTCTTACGCCAACGAGTTAATCTAGTCGGTACTTACCTACTAAGTTGGTAATGATGCTGTAGGTGCAGAACATGCTAAATTGCACTTCGTTCCAGTTGAATCGGTACCGCATGAAGAGGTAAAGCACGTTCATTTCACCTGCAAAACGTTGATAAAAGGATAGATCTTAACTGATGGTTAATTAATGTCATGTAAAATGATAAATGCCTTGTAAGTGAAGTGAAAATGTGTATTTCACTACCGGAAAGATATCGTCACCATCGTAGAACAACGTCGGATTTACAAAATTGCAAAATCGGGTTTTATTCATAAATACATTTAAATAGTAACGCTTAATCGATGTGTATATTTTTTTCTCTGAAATTATTAAAATTAAGCGAGTTCTAGACTTGGTATACAGACGGATCTAACTTTGATCCTCGGAACAACGACGGATTCGCGGATCCGCCGATATTTTATGGATGGTCTCGCCCCATGGACCCTTCAATCCCGCGACGTATGCGCATTACCGTCTGTGTTCTAGGATAAGTGGCTACATTATAGGTGAATTTTACTAAGTTTGTAACCATCATCATGACTTCATTACAAGCATAGTTTTTTGATTTACTGAATTTTTAGGGTAACGCAACTAAAAACGTCGGAATCTACAATTCGTCGTTTTACTATGGAGTTTCCATATATTTTACAAATTTTTATTTTTCTAATTAAATATTACTTTGATTAATTAATAATAATTGTTGCAACGAAAAAAAATTAAATGAAATTATTTATGTTTTTCAAGACGGAAATTC
>BHDV01070269.1:54616-87746 GCA_005406045.1 Adoxophyes honmai | reverse complement strand
GTTACCTAGCTACGCCACTGAGTTTAGGTACACTCCGCCGGTGAGACCTCGTGAAAGACGGGAGGCAGGCAACGGTGGAATGAGACAGCAATATTTTTATGACTAAACATGTTCTGGAGTGGACCTTTTGTACATAGTACCTATTCAGTGCTCAAATTGTCATTCGAAAAACAAATCGACAACTTCGAGTGCGACCCTCCCTGCGTATGAGAGGTGTGGGCTAGGTGGAGGGCCGCTTTATACGATTGATTCCTTTTTCGCCCCTGTCAACATCTTTCATATCCAGGGGAGGGTTGTGAACAAAGTTCTCGGACTATAGTAACGAAATCTTGACCGGTTAAAATACGTCTTAGTATTTGTGAACTCCACTAAATGTAATTTTATATGCCCCTCCTGGTATTTTTTCTAATCGGTTTACTATAAGCTATGAGTTCTTGTTGACACATTACTCTAAATGTAGTCCTCATACGTACAAAAATATTGATTTAGTTCGTGGTTTGGTCGAATTTATTCATAGCTTTGAGCGGCAAGAAAAGTGAAAATGTAATTTAGACTCAAAAATTAAAAACTAGATTCGTAAAGCGACTTTCCCAAGCCGCCAACCCCTTTTAAGATTAATACGCGCCTGGTTGTTTGCGACATAAATAGCGGATCATTGTCGGCTTGGCGCCCGAACGTGGTATTCCACTTATCTGCGCGCACTATCTCCCGCGTCGGATAGATACAATTTTATAAGGGCTATCATTTTTAAGCCGTAAGTTTAAGTGCATACGCGATGTAGCGTGTGAAGCAGCCATTCGCTGTTGCCGCTATAAACTGCTCAGAATGTATGAGAACCAAGTGATGTATCTGTTAATTCAATGAGTTGGTAACCCATAATCTTAAAGTTTTTTTATTGGGGATTTCGAGCATACACTGAGATTTATCTATGTGACGCTTCAAGAATACAAAAGTAAGTCGTTTAGGGAATATATATCAACTGATTGGTGTAAATTTGTAAATTCAAAACGAATATGTTGGGGATAACAAATTCCCAGCAGCCACCTTTAGGAGCCTCGTGTAAAAGTGTTGGTTCCCCTTCGAATTTGCGTCGCCAATTTATCACTTAGACATAGGACTAACCGCCGCCGGCAATGATGTACTGTATAGGTACCAGACGCACCGGCTGGCTGCGATAGTAAGGAAAGTTAGACTTGGGGTTATTATGTCTATGGACAGTGTCTTGATACCCGGGAATCGGTGTAGCCAGATGAAAATTAACTTTTTTTCGGCTGAATTATCGTGTATTATTCAAAAATAATACAGTTCAACCGTGTAACTGATTTAAATACTAAAGTTTATATTAATAGAATGTTTATTTTCATGTTTCTTTGAACACTATTCAAAGTATTCATGAAGGTCTTCTTGAAAATTTACAAAAATATTACATTGTATTTATTCTTGATTGAAAAGGTTCTCGAGACGAAATCGAGGAATTCTACAGAGAAAAATAATAATGATAGTAAATGTAACTTCATTCAGTCTTCTTTTTTCTATTCTCTTTCTGACCTTATAAAGCTTTTATAGGTCAGCATAAATTAAAAAGGTATTCGTATTTAATAATAATTGGAATTAAGCACTTAGTAACGTTTATTGATCGATCACTGAAAAAAGTAAATACATTACATATCATGAAGTACAACCGATTTGTCGATAACACCGATAAAAAGCTTTACCTCTTCCTTCAATCTGTCTAAAATGTCTGAGACCTGTTATTTAACAGCAACTTCGGTGCAGCATAATAGAATCGTCAAAAAAAGTTAATTAATACGTTATCTACCCTAATTAGCTATTCCTACTCGAATATAATACAGGTACTTTAAAACAACACAGGGCTAGAACCAATAGCCCGATACCTTACAAACGCAACATTGCTGCACCTAAATTACATTCACTTACATTAGGAAATCACGATTATTCTGAATATCTACTGCATAGAGAGGGTGGAAGGGGACAGGGGACCTTTCTGGAACTATAGCGTTAATTAAGAGGTACACAGTCGATCTGTGATGGTTATAATCATGAATTAAGTAAAGAAAAAAAACAAGTTAACTCATTTTTCATGGTTGTGACAACCCTACCTACCGATTACGACTCGACTATGTAAGGCGGAAAAACTCGGAAATTTTGCTTATTTCCGAACGTTGACGTTACCATAGTGATTAAGGTGATAGATAACCTAATGATGCAAAGACGTCAAATAACCCACGAACAAAACGATATTAAAATAAGTTTTATTATTTACACAATTCACATCAGTTTACAGATTCAGTTTCACAATCTAACAGTACGTTACCCTCACATTCGGTGTTCAAAAGTCCCTCCGCGTCTTATTTGGTACACACAGCAGCCCGTGCCCGAGTGTGTCGGTGTACTTTAGATAAAATATATGCTCTTCATTATTTTTTCTGATTTCAATTACTGAGATATTATTTAAATGCATATTTTTGAATCATTTGCAAAGACATATTAATGATGAGATATTATGATTATGACATCATATACATATTTCATGAACACTTTACTGAGATCGTAATATTGCAGTACTTTTGTAGATACTTATTTATACACTTGACTGTACAGAATTAGCTGGTGCTGGTGCACCAACTTGTTGGAACCAAGTGACTCATCTTTCAGTGATATGTTTCTCGGTGTCGACGCAAAGCTTCAGCCGCGTTATTTATTGCACATCGTGTACAATAAAAGCAAATTTAAATACCCACGAGCATCTAACAAAGGTATGTTTATTTAAAAGATGATATAAGTAAAATGACTTTTTTTTTAAATGCATCGATCGATGGTCAATAAATCAACGCAAAGAGGTTCATAACTTAAGTTCCTAATATCGTCTTAATGTTTTATTTTATAAAACATTTCACATAAATGTTTTTAAGTATGAAATTGAAAGAAATATGCCTGCTCAGCGCAGCTCAGCAGCACAATTAATTTTATTCGTTTTATTCGTAATTTTATTCGTTATTTATTAATTGTATTCGCAAATAATTTTATTCAACTTGTTAAAACCTATTTATCAATTTAGGTAAACTAAAATAAAATAAAGTTAGTTCTAGATTGTTTATGAAGATTGAGTATAATTATGTCAATGTCGCTATGTTTCAGAAATGTGTCAAGAGGTTGTTTACAGGTAAGTTCATTGACCCAATCATATGTTTAGGGTTGAAACAAGTAGTTTTTTCTGTGAATGTTTAACTGGCTGTAATTTTAAAACGGCTGCTTAAATTCACATAGTTTGTATGGGGGACATGAAGTATTAAGGCTAAACTATCCCCTATTTTTGGGAAGGTCCACCGTCCCCTTCCACCCTGTATGTCTGCTATGATATTTGTCATGCTTTGGTTACTCGGGTTACAGACCTTCAACATCTCAGACGCATGCACACGTCATACACACAAATTGTTTCAATTCCAAGCTAATAATTAATACAGTAGTTAATTAATACATATGAATATGTAGCCCCCCAGCACCACATTTGTCGAATAATTGAACTAAACAATCCTACATCGCGCTAACGAATTTTAGATGATCGGTTGCATAAAAACAATTTCCAATTTTCTCTCTGTGGACTTCCGTCCCCAGGCATAACATCTGTCTGGAGAGAGATCTCTCTACATATTGGAGGCTTTCCTACACATTCATATACCTATTTATCACGCCTGTATTCTCAAATGGACTGAAATTTGCTAGGCAACCCATATGCAATATATTCTTTGATATATTAAATTACATAATAAATGTGTTTGTTCCATTAACCAGCTCGGTGAAGGTCGTTGTATGGCGGGATCTTAGGCTATTATGTACCTAATATGTCTTTTATGTTATGGAAGTTGCGATAGTTAGAAGCACAAAAGACAGCCAAGATCTAATGTTATAGTACCTACCTAATCATGTACAGTTGCACACGTAACTTTTTCTGCATTTACATACTTAATAATGAAAATATTCATAGGTAACATTTATTCGATCCACAAAAAACGGCTAAAGTGGTAGGTAAACGAAAATCTACAAAATATTGGGCATCGACGTCACAAGCTCACACTGCCATCCACGTCAACCACGTGTTCCAAATATGAAATAATTTATTTTCTTCTTTCAGTCAGTTTAAACGTAGTACTGATATCAAGTTTATAATGTAAATATTATGATGCTACCATTTGCTTATTGAGTCTAACATTTAGTAAATTATGTCGGCACATAAATAATAAAAACTATTTACGTTGTCGCGAATATGGTACGATACCGACAGGAAAGAGCGTATTCACAAGCGTTCGGTTTAATGTAGAGCGCGTGAAAGCGCGTACCTATTGGTGAAATGGGTACTTATCCCAGCTTGTCTCACAATTTCATTTACTAAGTTTTTTTGCTGAAATTGTAAAAAAAAACAAAATTGATTCTGGTCACGTTAATTTTTAACCCCCGACGCAAAAACGACGGGGTGTTATAAGTTTGACGTGTCTGTGTGTGTGTGTGTGTGTGTGTAAATGTGTATGGATCTGTCTGTGGCATCGTTGCTCCCAAACGGATGACCCGATTTTAATGCGGTTTGTTTTGTTTGAAAGGTTTATCAGTCGAGAGTGTTCTTAGCTATGTTTGATAAAAATCAGTTCAGCCATTTATAAGTTATGGGGGTTGAAAGTAGGGGTGAAAAATTGAATGTTTGCAAACACTCCCGAGTGGGGTATCAAATGAAAGAGCATGACAAATCCTTTACATAATTGAATGTTTTATGAAAATTGGTTTAGTCGTTTATAAATTATGGGGGTTGAAAGTAGGGATGGAAAACCGAATGCTTGCAAACACACCCGAGTGGGGTATCAAATAAAAGAGCATGACAAAATCTTTATGTAATTGAATGTTTTATGAAAATCGGTTCAGCCGTTTATAAGTTATGGGGGTTCAAATTAGGGGTGGAAAACCAAATGCTTGCAAACACACCCGAGTGGGGTATCAAATGAAAGGGCATGACAAAGTCTTTACACAATTGAATGTCTTATGAAAATCGGTTTAAGTTCGACGTGTCTGTGTGTGTAAATGTGTATGTGTTTGTCTGAGGCATTGTAGCTCCTAAACGGATGATCCGTTAAAATAAAACACAAAATTACCTTTAAATGGCAAGAAGAAAAATAAAAGAAATTAAATGAAAGAATGAAAAATTAAGTAGCTCCTTCAAAAAGCATAAAATAAAAAGTTAAATTAAAAAATTTAAAAACCCCCGACCCAAAAAAAGTACACAATTATTATGAGGTTAAAAATGCTAAATCCTATAAAAAGCAAAAAATAACTTTTAACACTACGTAAGTACCAACTAAAGCATGTCAGACTATCTACTTAGGACTTTGTGCCACCTTTATGTCGGAGGTCAAATTTTGAACTGCAAATGGTTATCTTGGCCTGCTGTTGACCGTACGTATGAAATTTTTGATTAAATTTTGTTGCGTCGGGGGACCACTTTTTACGGTTATACCTCCAACATAAAGGTGGCACAAAGTCCTAAGTAGATAGTCTGACATGCTTTAGTTGGTACTTACGTAGTGTTAAAAGTTATTTTTTGCTTTTTATAGGATTTAGCATTTTTTATGACAATTTATTGTGTTGTAACAAAAAAGGGTGAGTAGGGACAAAACTAACATTGAGCTTCGATTAAATTTTATGTAACATGTTATCGTAATTATTTTTTAGTAAATGTTTCGGTACTTTTAAAATCTACATATACTAATATAATAAAGCTGAAGAGTTTGTTTGTTTGTTTGTTTGAACGCACTAATCTCCGGAACTACTGGTTCGAATTGAAACATTATTTTTGTGTTGGATAGACCGTTTATCGAGGAAGGCTTTAAGGGTATTATAACATCACGCTGCGACCAATAAGACCGAAGAAACAAGGGAAAATGTGAAAAAAACGGGGAAAATTAGTCACTATTCCACGCGAACGGAGTCGCGGGCACAGCTATTTTAGATAAGTACGTACTTAGTTCAAGTTCATAATTAGAGAATAGTAAGATATCCCACCTCAACTTCGCAAGCTTACTAAAGACAGTTTTATAAATTGTTGGATCATCACATTTGGATTATGATTATCAGTATAGCTCTGATTTGTACAAATCCTTACATAAGTCAGAAAGTGAGTTTGTTTGTTTGTTCCGCTTTCACGCAGTAACTACTGAACCGATTGCTTTGAAATTTTGCAGACGTAAAGATAGAAGTCTGGCTTAAATAATAGGCTACTTTTTATCCCGGAAAAAAATTGATGTTCCCGAGGGAAAACAAAAATATAGTTTGCTTGATAGATCGATATCGATCGATGATAGATCGATATCAATCGATAACCGATCGATATCAATCGATAACCGATCGATTGATGGTAGATCGATGGCGCTGTGTGTCGTTTGAAACGAGAAGTTTTCTTAGTTGTGCTTTATACCGCAATATAACCGAGTTCCACGCGGGCGAAGCCGCGGGCGAAAAGCTAGTCTGAAATATAGAGGCCAACGGACGGACAGAAGGATAGCAATGATAATAATTACTAAAAATTCTCATCTAACATCTAAGTACATTAAGTACACTAGTGTGCGAAATTCAAGAATGACAATGTCATGAGAAGAATTTAAGTGTTCGATCGTGATGTGGTAGCGAATTAACGATTAAATCGGTCTTTCATAAATTTCATACATACAAAAGTAAACATCATGCCTTTATTCCCAAATTTTGTTAATTTTGCTCTGCACACGCGATGTTACATATTCGTATATCCTACATTCAACAACACGCCTGTATTCCCAAATGGGGTAGGCAGAGCACACGAAGCGCTACATAAACAAAACCATGACTATTTCACGTCAAGTGGCTACTTCTATATAGCATAGGTATTTATTTTAGATTTTCAGTTAAGAGTTATAATAGTGACCAGGTTGCTAACCTGTCGCCTAAAAATATACCTTAATCTATTATTTCCTTTAGTCACTACTTACGACATCCACGGAAGAAGTGGAGCGGTGTTATTGTAATTCCGACACCACACGGGTGTTACATAGATCAGCGACTAAGTATTTCACGTTACATAGCCATTTTAGTACAACTTTGAGTCTGAATTTAGTACCTAGATAAATGGAGTATAACAGTGATAGGTTGTTATGTTAGGCCGTCGCCTAATGAAGCACATCTGTAGGTACTAATTTTTTTAATCGCCTTTCACGGAAGTAATTAAGAGGTTTAACTCCAAATTCGTTACGTGGAGAAGTCATAAGATTTCCTTTAAAAAATCTTTTGATGAGAATAGTTAATTCATTTAGTAATAAAAACTTCCAGCCCGGCTAGTAAAGTAACGCGCGAGAGACCGAGAGTAGAGAGATGTAGCACGTGAGAGAGACTATCTGTAATGTTCTAACTTTTCCAGTTAGACAGTAGCAGTTCTAGTAGCAGTCGACACGGTTCAAACCGTGCCGTGCTGATAATGCATAATGCAGACTATGCAAAACACGGTGCAGTAAAATAAATTCATAAGTAAGACAATTTTTTCTCTCAACATGTGAGAGTAAGTACACAATTTGACATTAAACAATGATGTTACTTTTTCGTTTACTGTTACACTCCGACCTGATTTAGTCCCCTATTGTGTACAGTGCATGCAGCTTGCAATTTCTTCTAACGCAAATATTTTAAAAGCTAACATAAAGGAACAGCTTTTCAACGAACATTATAAAGCAAAGAGGGATTTGTGCAGCTGCCAGGTCGACATTAAACTTTAAAGAAGTTTAAAACGTTTAGAGGTTCCATGCTTTTATTTTTTGTCTACTTACTTTTTGTCTGTCGTCCGATATGACAGGGTCCTTTAATCGAATATACCCGTAGATCAAACTGGTGAAGTAAAGACAGTTTGATATACAGAATATGCCGTAGTATCCTATCTGCTGCAGAAGGATGCCACTCAGAGACATCCCTAGCGGTATCCCGAGAGACATGCACAGGTTTGCAACCCCCACTCGGAATGTCCTCATCTCTTTGGTGGTGATGTCACCGATGTAACTGAACACGCCAACACACACCGTGATCCAACCGCCGGTTAGCGACGGGAACAGGTCCGACAGAGCCGTGATTTCCAAGGGCAGTTCGTAAAAGAAATAGGTATTTAGAATGAAACTTGTACAGCACAGCACCTCTCCTACTATAGGTAGTAGAATGCATGCCTTCCTTTTCCCCGTTTTGTCACTCCAGGAACCCACAAACAGCACTAGTATACAAGGAAACGCCGTTTGCACTATGTTCTTCCACGCTTGCACTGACGCTGTCAACTTTTGCACTTCTGCTTCCTCCATCGTATAGTTTTCGGTTTCTCGTCTGTTAAGCGCTGAACACACTTCATCACTGTATCCTAGGTTAACACGACACGCTTTTTCTAAATTTAAATTCTGAACAGCAAGTCCCGAAAACACATTGGACATAATATAACACGCGATAATAGGTTCAACAGTTATATTAGATCTAATCTGCGCAAGTTTTTGCCGGAAATTTGACTTCTTGATCACTTTAGGTTCATCTTTTGGGATACCTTCTTCTACAACTAATTTCGCCACTGTACTTATTCCATTCATACTGGCAATTGATATGATCCGATGTTATTCAGTCAATTATCCAGGTATACTGTGAATGGAATCGTCGCTCGCGTCGCGTCCATTGTAGCTCTTCGGAGTGCACTCTCACTCATGGTTAAGACTTTCGTGAGTCGGAAGGGTCATTCCGTTGCGCAACGTGAGAAGAGTTTCGACACTCACTTCACGAGCTACATCCGCGATCGCGCGAGGGTCCGTGGCAGCTTTCACGCTAGCTCGTCGAGGAGTTAGCGAGTGGACTGGAGGACTCTTGTCTTAGATGATTGGACGGATACGGGCCAGAGTGGCGCGATTAGAGGCAATTGGGCTGCTAGGCGCGCGGAGCGGCGAGTGGTCCCCGCGGGTCTGCGCGCGCGCCGCGTCACGGCAGCCTTGCTCTAAGCATCCGATTATTCCATTAGGCCAATGTCTCCCGTATGTGAAACGGCGGGTACGGCAACATGCTGCGATTAGCACGGTCAAGGTACGCTTTATATCAATGACATTTCTGTTTGCCACCTGTTAGTAGGTACTACAATACCTGGTAAGTTTTCAAAAGTGGAAAAGTACCCTTTAAAGTATTAGTATGTACCTACCTATATAGATCTCTAGTAGATATGACTCCATTTCTTACGGGGAGTTGGCCGAATTGGTCGTGGAGTGTCTGGTTTACACATTACACCTTCCCGTTTCAGGCATTAAGAAGATAGATCAAGCTGATCAATACATATACTGTAGGTGGTCGCTGGTAACCTGACACTATGATATCGATTTAATCTAAGTTTTAATCTAAGCAAGGTAAAATCACTAACAGCGAAGCAAAGTGATATTCATTTCTAACGTTTTGGTTGGGATTTTATTTAGCCCTGCAATGTTGAATCACAATTTTTCTCAAGACTCTCAACTCAAAGCAATCGATACCAAATAATGCGATTACAGTAAAACCATTTCAAAGACGATTGTTAGCTGACTATCCAGATTTAAAATATTCTGAGGAAGTGGAGTTATAACAAAAAGTAGCAGCCGGGTGCGCGGATAATTCGTTTTGCAGTCGCGGCGGCGGGCTTAAGGCCTAGACTCTATTATAATTAGTTTTTCAGCTTCAAACTTAAGACATGCGAATAGTGCTCGGAAGAATTATTTGTTTCCATTTGAACTGTCGAGAGTCGAGAGTACTAAAATCTATTGCTGATGTATTTAATGGTAGGTATACCCTGTGCTCATTGGCTGTGCTGAGCTATATGTGTAACATCTTTCGTAAGCTTAAAAGCATTACAATTTCGCTGGTGTCGTTTAAATCCTTGTGCCAGATCTATTGGAGACAAAACTATAATTAAAAATCAACCAAGTTCCATTTTTATACAATTTTTTTGGGCTGAAGAATATTTATTCTTTTTCGATTTTTAATTTTTTCCCTTCGTAGGTTTCCGTACCTCAAAATGAAAAAGGGAACCCATTTAGGATTACTTCGTTGTCCGTCCGCCTTTAACTACAATCAAGAAACTGACCATTGACCATGTAGCAGTGTCGTGTAACGTACCTATACAGGGTGGCCCATTTAAAACGGTCAGTATGGGGAAGTCCGAAACTATACGAGATACGAAGATCTCTTCTTAGGAACCATGACATAGATTTTAATAAAAAGAAAAACTGCATTCATACATTTAAAAAAAATGAGCGCTCGGTTCGGGAATCGAACCCGGTTGTTTTCAAGAAAAAAAAATCTCACTATTTCTATTTAGATTTCGATTGTGTAGGTGTAGGTAGTAATAAATATGTGCAAGAAACATGATTTCTAAAATGAATAAAATGCATTGTTTTACATGCTTTAATTTATTTTAGTAGGTATTCAGAGTGTTCAGATCACAGTTACAAACGTACTACGTATTGAGAAAGGCGGTGGTCACTTCGAACACTTACTAAAATAAATTAAAGCATGTAAAAAAAACGTATTTTTTCATTTTAGAAATCATGTTACATACACATATTTACTGCTTAAGACCTACACAATCGATATCTAAATAGAAATAGTGAGTTTTTTTTTTCAAATCAACCGGGTTCAATTCCCGGACTGAGTACTCATTTTTTTTTAATGTATGAATGCAGTTTTTCTTTTTATTAAAATCGATGTCATGGTTCCTAAGAAAAGATCTTCGTATCTCGTATAGTTTCGGACTTCCCCATACTGACCGTTTTAAATGGGCCACCCTGTATACATTTGTAACGCAAAACAGAATACCTAATACTATAAACTTATTTTTGCAGGTGGTGTCCTTACCGCTGTATGGATACAACGGAAAAGTTAACTGTGTTTTTTAATCCGTTATCCTTGATAGTATTTTCTTACATGATTACGACTATTAGATAAAGACGTGGAACCCTTCGTGCGTGGTTCTACGCGCACATGTTGGGTTTTTATCTTCTCGCAACTTACCTCCAACACTTCATGTTGGAATTTTTTCGAGTTCTACAACACAACGCGTACGGAGCCTTAAGCAACAAATGCCTGAGAGAGGTGCGTAATAACAAACGAAGAGCGAACATTACTCAATATGAATTGTTTCCACTTACGACCCAACTATTGGGCCAACTATTTTCGCCTGTCGAATTTTGAGACCAAATGAGGCACCGTCGTTAGGCGTGAGGGATTCGCCTGTCGGCTCATTGCAATATTTCAGCGTCTTAGGCAGGTAAGTGTTTGTGAGGATAAGAGGGGGTAAAAAACAAAGGAAGTAATCAGCTGTTTAGCTGCTGTCGTGTATGCCTTTGGGTACGTTTTGTTTTCTCACTTTCTTTAGTGGGCCAAATGTGTTCGTTATCCACAGTTAATTTTTTTTTCAATAAGAAGTTGCTTATTTTAGAAATCTCAAGTGCTACACGACATGCATGGCTTAAAATCAATAATTTTTCAAAGTCACTTAGGTAGGTAAAATCTGAGTTGTAAGATCAATCGACTTTTTAAGTCTAATAGAAGCGCTGTGATATGGACAAAATCGCTTCCACAAGACTGTCCGCATCGTTATGTTAAAATTATGACTGTCAAACGGAAAACTAAACATGCACTCGTTTGATGTTTGTACGCAAACCAAATAGCTTTTCCTTGTTTACTCCCCGTTCTAAGCACATTATGAACGCCATTGAGCGCGCATTCAAAATGTTTTACCTTGATCGTTTCCGAACAGAAATGTGCCTAAAAACCCAATTTATCCGCTAACCCGTACGAGTGAAGCAGGTACGCAATTAATTAGAGTCCACGCCTCTGTAAGCCTGATATGTGTTATGTTGTGTTGTTATGCGCCGGGCCACGCAGTATATCTTGATTTTCAGAACTTGGACCATTATCCAAGACCTGCCTGATATTCGGCGAGGATTTATTGACGCAAACGTTCGAATGTGTTTTGATTTTGAGCTCGCTGTTGACTCAGGCAATGTTTCTGTCCGTTTCGCAGTTGTTTTTAACCCCCGACTTAAAAGAGCGGTGTTATTAGTTTGACGTCAATGTCTCGCTGTGTGGGAGCGATTTTGATGCGGTGTTTTCATTCGGGTGCGTTGAAATGGTTTTTAGCTGGGTTTGAACTGAATGTGAAAAGTACTTTGCAAGATATTGAAGTTTGAAACTAAAAATTCGGGTTGCCAACTTTTTAAGTCGGTTATGTTATGAGACTTATGAGTTTACAACTCTGGCGTCTATATTTAATATATTTTGAAACTAAAGAAGTTCTATATTAATCAAGCTTGCCAGTATTACACTCAGATACCTACTTAGGTATAATTTTAGCATTGTAAAAATATATCCTTTTAAAAGCATTAGGAATGTATAGCAGAAATTATCGAATATTTTCTGAATATGAATGCTAAATTATTTATACGGCGAAATCGCTTCCCACTGAAATCCCCAGTAATCTCAACTCGTTTTTTTATTGGGGTCGTTATAAAACTCAAAAATCAACAGCGGTCATTATTTGAATACATTGCATTCATGCCGGCCGAATAAAGACAATAAAACCGTACAAAAATGTAAATCTATGATTTTTATACGAATTTTATGGTGTTATAAATCATTGAGATAAAAACGTATCTGATGTCCTACTTTTCGGGGCGAGTGCGTGACATATGGCGTTTTGATTGCGTTCCGTTTATTTAATCTTCCCGGCCCCGGGGTGAATTTAATTCATTACAATAATTTACTGCCCCTGGAAAATTCACTTTTGTCAACCGTGTTTTGTTTTTAATTGATCACCGAATTGGCGGTCGTTCGTGCGTTTTGTTTGATGTTGATTGTTTTTGTTGTTTGAAATGAGAATAAAGCTGCTGATAATTTGGAATTGAGATTGAAATTCAGTATAAAGGAAGCGCAGTTTGTTAAAATAAAAATGAGTGTAAAAAGAAATGTCTCTTGTAGATATCTTAGCAACTTTCTGTAAGAAAGTAATAGACGGTCTAGACGATAGCGAAAAACAACCAACCAAAGAACATCAAGCAAATCTATGGTCTATGTTAGTACAGTAAACTAGCATCAAATAGGCACCAAAAACCTCGCCAGGGCTAAGCTAACACCAAAATAATCCGGCATCACCAAAACAGACGAGGATAACCGCATATTCGTGAATAACCATCAACATTCGGCCGAGTATATCCCAAATAATTTCGATATAACAGCAACATCGGGAATGTACGTTCATGCACGTAAAACAGAGTCCATAACACGTAAACTATTAGCCTAAGTGCTCGATGCAGGTCCCAGTTTCAATCCCGATATTGAAAACTCGAAATTGGGCCCGGATTGAAATTGACTCATGGACTTTCTTTCAAACTTAGTTGACTCTCTTGTACAGCGAGAACAAAATTGGACTCCATTCAGAATGATGTAATGCAGTGTGCTTATTATTTACTAGCGACCTGCCCTGGCTTCGCGCGGGTGCAATACTGATTTAAATATAGAACATAATTACGATATAGGGTTTGGGAATTCCCGACAAGTTCACAGTCCCGGGACACGAGACATCCTACCGTCAAAGTCCCGGGCATTCCCGGGACTTCGAGACTTTGTTTTTTCTTTAGTGGTAAGTTAGTTTTTTGTTTAAAATTGTACATACATACATACAATCACGCTTATGTTCCCAAATAGGGTACGCAGAGCACCTGAAACGTGACATAGATAAAACCATGATTACAACATTTTCACGCATTGCAAACACTTTAAGCATAATTTTATGTATGGAAATGGATGGAAGAGGTAGCATAATAATATAATAATCTAAACCTATCTCCTTAGTCGCTTCTTACGACGAAAATAGTACTTATTAAAAAAAGACAACTGCTTGTAGAAAATTAACAATTAATTTTCCGTGTGGTGCCGGGTTAGAATAGTACCTCCCCCCTTCTTCCCGTGGATGTCGTAAGAGTCGAATCTGGGAAAGGGTTAGTGTATTGTGGGCGATGGGCTAGCAACCTGTCACTGCAATATCACGTTTAACCATCTGGTTACCCTGAAATTGCTAAACGTGGCACTGGATTTTTGAATTCGTGTGCTCTGCCTACCCCTCTTGGGAATACAGGCGTGAGAATATGTATGTATGTAAGTGATAAACAGAACATTAATTGTTTACTTGAAGTTATTAAATGAACTAGAATTTAATCATTTTTCGTGGTCACAAAATTGTTAAGAGGGCGCACACATTTTTTACGAACGTAATATAAGATCAGGTGGGGGAAGAGAAATTCAGGGGCAGGGCAGGGGTAAGAGGCACCACAGACCATAACTCGTCGAGTTATGAGTGATTATGGTCTGTAGAGCCCTCTTATCCCTGCGTTTCTCTTCCCCCACCTGACCTTAGTGGTTTTGGACCAATGTTTAAAAAATCGTGAAATGTAAATTAACTCATATTTAGCCATGAAAAAAATATGGTTAGAATAAACATATTCTGTAAATTTACAATAAAATTGTTTCATTTGTAATTACATTAAAATCAATGAGAAAAAAAATAAAGTAATGGTTCAACTTTCAAATTATGTAAAATGATATTTGAATAATAAAAACCAATAATTTGATTCATGTTAATCCGTTAATCCCCAGTAGACTATATTGTCTATCAGATAATAACAAGTTTATATCGTTTATGGTAAATTTTAATGGCAAATTTTCAAGTGAAAGACAGCTCTGACGCGTATTTTTGTGAAAACCCTTCAACAAATTGGCTAAGTAAAAGAAATCTGTGTTGCTAATAAAATATTTTTTTCCATTAATCCCTAGAAAAAGAGTTTATTTATATGTTACAGTAGTTTTTCTTTAAAAACTTAAGGATTTATAGCTTTCTAAAGCATTGGAAAAACATCAAAATCACCGAATTTTGTGTGCACGCTCTTAATTCTCGTAATCATAGATTTGATTCATCACTAAATAATCTAAACATGCATGGTAAACAAGTATTGTAAACAAGTCTTTCACTTGTTTTAACTTAGCAGACCACGTATTTATTCTATAAACGTACAGAAAGGGCTATCCTCCTTCAATTACTTGAGAATAAAAATGAATCCCGATAATCTTGTCTCGTCTCGAGTCTCGAGTGTAGAATCCCGGGACTCGAGACAGCCAAAATTACGAAAAGTCCCGGGACTTCGAGACTCGAGACGTCCCGGGACCCAAACCCTATTACGATATCACTTGAGTACACAACACTTTTTCAGTAACCAAGCAAACATTGTACAGACACAGGAATATTTAAAATTTTATTGAAGCTTAAAAAATGTAGCAAGAAAAACAAAATAATCTAATTTTTGTTACTCACTGACTGAGAATCGCTTGAAAACACATTGTAAGTACCTATCTCACTAATACATTTTATGTAAATTAAGATTGTTTAGAGTGATTGCCAAGTCAACATAAATTAAAATTGCTTAGTGCGATTGCTAAGTCAATCTATTTTATTTAAAACATGATTGATTTCCAACAACGATATTTATTGTCACTATATTAAGATGTTGCTAGGTTAGCTAATTACGTAATAACCGAAGACACTAGGAGTCTTAAGTATGAATTTAATAATCATTTTATTATCGATTAACACGTTTTCCTGTACAGTCACTGAAAAAAAAAATAGGGGGCAAGTAATAGTATGCATATTAAACAGAATTTAGTTTTTGAAAATTGTAAAAGTATTTATGGTTAAAAAAAAGGTTGTTGTAGTAAGTAGTAAAATTTTCTACTCTTATAGTTAGTAAGCATTTTGTCGTTTTTCCATCTACAACATTTACTCTCACATTGCCGTCTTTCCGTAGTGGAGATGTACATAAACGTATAAGTTTTGATTTGATGATATCATACAGTATGCTGTAAGTTTTTTGGTTGGTGTTTTCCTGAAAAATTAACAAACCACACATCGGAATTAATGCTCTTCGAACCGAGAATTGATATCATCTTCACAATCACCAATTCCCTATTTTTTATTGAGACTAATTATACCAATAGATAGTGAGTCTTTTTTTGTTTCCAAATTCCCGACATAAATTAACACAGCGTCTTCGCGCAAACTCCATCGGCCATAAAGGCGCGCCCGCGTTTCCTAGCCCTAACCGTTACACAAACGTAAACGTCCAGTGGTCCATCACCGAAGGTCCAGTTCATAAAGCATGTTTATGCCCTCGCAAATTGAAGGGGCTTCCCTCTGCTAACTGCGCCGTTATATCCGGGTACCAATTGTGTTTGACGACTGGATTTAGGGCTCGCTTTATTACTCGTAGTTTGGATTAATTTGTGTAAACTATCAGTTTCGTGTTAGGTTCATGTTATACATAATGTTTTATTACTACATCGGTTTCTGTTTAGGTACAACACCTATTGCCTAGCAATTAAATTGTAATGCAGCTCGTACGGTCAAGGACTTTAATTCATGAGCCACCATAGAACCTTTTCAAAGAAAAAATCATGACGATTTCCCTTGGTAATTAATGTGATGTTACTATGACGTTTACTGTGAATTGATTCCATGGTGGCTCATGAATTAAAGTCCTTGACTGTACGAGCTGATTGTTTCACCGACTGTATCAATTTATCTAGTCCAAGCATAAGTGTTATCACATTTAGATAACTGATTTTGTTTATATACTCAACAATCGTAGTTGCCCAGTCACTTAGCAGAAAATCCCAGTATTTAGCGAAGTTAAAATGTCTTTCCTTAACAAAGTTGTCATAATTACAGACGCGGGCTCGGGTATCGGAGAAGCCACGGCCATCAAATTTGCAAAAGGATCAACAAAACTGGCGTTGGTTGATCTCAGAGGAGAAACTGTCCATAAATCTGCAGAAAACTGAGCAAAAATTAGCGATCAAGCAGTCATTCCCATTACGGCTGATGTAGCAAAGACAGAAGATGTGAAAAGAATAGTCGAAACTACTTTAAAAGAATTTGGCAACATCGACAAGGCGGTCAACTGTGCAGGTATCGGAGCTACTGGAGGAAGACTCGGTGAGTCCAATTTAATGGAGATCTTCGACAAAGTTATGGCTGTAAACTATAGA
Organism: Adoxophyes honmai; assembly: GCA_005406045.1. Taxonomy (NCBI): domain Eukaryota; kingdom Metazoa; phylum Arthropoda; class Insecta; order Lepidoptera; family Tortricidae; genus Adoxophyes; species Adoxophyes honmai. Next base: position 70,586 of record BHDV01070269.1, on the reverse strand, counting down.
GCGATAGTGAAATTGACACATGAAGCAACTCCAGCTTTAATTGCTAGCAATGGAAATGTTGTTGTGGTATCTAGCGAGAATGCATTGAAAGTTAAACCTACGATACCTTACTCGACATCAAAAGCAGCGTTGCGTCATTTCACTCGATGTGTCGCGTTGGACCTTGCACCTAAAGGGATGAGGGTGAACGCGGTAATGCCGGGGCCTATAGTGACCACAAATATTGGCGTGTATGCTGGTATCGGCGAAGAAGGAATGGAAAGTTTTAGGAAGTTGGTTGAAAGGTGTCCCTTAAGTAACAAGCTTGATACGCATGATATCGCTGAAATGATATTCTTCTTGGCTGGAGATACGGCGAAGGCCATTAGGGGCGTGAATTATGCAGTGGATGTTGGCTCGCTGCTACCTACTTACCTAACAATTTTGTGACGATTTGGGCCACTTGCACTTGCTGTGGGTTGTCACTGGAGTAGATGGACTTCAGAGTGATCGACGTGATCGTAAAATATACAATTATTCAAAACGGAATTTAACCGTAATAACACTCTTTCTAAATTGTTGTTATTGTCGTAATACTTGATATTTTCTTGTTTCATAAATACTTGACAATAGGTATTATTTTATAACTGTAAGAGTACTTTGTTTTTTTTGTCAACACTTTTGCAGACACTATTAAAGTAGTCGTGTTATGCTTGGCTGTGACCACGATTTATAGCTTATGTCTTAATTAATATAATTTTTTGTTGTATAAATTTGTGAAAACTCCGGTATCCGAGGGGTACGCCTTAAAAATAAACGGCATGATGGTTTTTTGACTTGATATTTAACGATGCTTGATAGTTTTTAAAACTTTCTGATAGGCAGATCCTCGCCATCATAAAAACATCGCCGTATTAGTCGGGCAAATCAGTAACTCCACTATAATGATTTGTAACGTACAACATAGTACACAGAGTGCACTAAATAAAAATATCAACAGATATCATGTAAAGTTAAAATTCAGCTTGGAAATTATTTAAAATAAAATTATATTCAGCAATCTGTCTACACAGAATCGCCGCGCCGTCACAAAAGCAGTCCTATGTCCGTGTTCCAAAAACAAAAGAACAACCACGCATTCTTAAATTTAAAAATGATAGACGGAAATTAATGTGTGCCAGTTATAACGCCGTACAACAATAAAATTAGTTAAAAAATTTGTTTGGTTAACTTGTAGCGCCTTTTCGCTACAGTATGTACATTTACATTATTATATCAATTATATGTATTTACTAGTTTGAGTACCTAATGTGGATTAATTGTTCGTAAAACCTTCTAATATCTGTCATATAACAGTACCTGCCAAACTTCTTTTGCATTTTTTTTATCGATTAGTGGTTTTTGTACCTATACGGTGAATTATTTTGTATGCCGGCAGAAATATAAAACTTTCCCGTTTAAAATGTCAGTGGGATTATGAGCAATATCAAAATATCTTCGTTGTCAAATCTCTTTATTGCTCCGGCGTTTCGATCCAGCAAGTGATGTCCGTCCGGTCCGGTTATTGCAAATCTGATTTACGGATAATCCGGAGGTTTAAGCCGGACACAGCTCGTGGCCGCCGGACGTTCAATATCTCGGATGTTTAAGAAGTTTTCAGAGGTGAATTCCAAAGAGGGTGTTCATTTTCAGCTACTAAAGGTACACTAGTGGTTCATGTTCATGAGGATACAAGATTATGTATCAAAGCTGAATTATTGTTGCAGACTGGAATGGAAAAGAAAAGGTAAGGGGAGTGAGGAGGGAGGTGTGTCTCTCCGACTTATTATTTTTTGCATTTTATTGGATTTTTGTTTATTTATGGAGGCGGCATTGTTTTATTAGTTACGTAACCACTTTTTAATTAATTGAGTTGAAGCATTCGTTATCTATTTATGGATTGATTTTTTTATTGATATTAATGTTTTATTTTAGTCTAATAAAACTTTTATTAAATAAAAATAATTTGAAACATGAAAAGGTGGAATACTTCACTTGCTTTATCCTGCTTTTCATTAGTTTTATAAAGATAAAAAAAAACAAGTTTGTAACTATACTATTATAATGATTAAAACATTATATTTATTTCTCAAAACTGATTGTGATTATTGCATGCGACATCAGAGCAGTGTAATAACTTACACATTACCACCGTTTAAGTAAGCAGCAATGAGCCAGCGTCCACCGGGTAATTCACACCGGTGATAGCTTTTGCTGTGTCACCAGCCAGGAAGAAAATTAGTTCAGCAACGTCTTGCGTTTCAAGTTTAGCTTTCAAAGGACATAAATCAACCACTCGCTGATAATCTTCGTTCTTGACGCCTGCGTAAAACCCTAGGTTGGTAATTATGGGCCCAGGCAGTACTGCATTTACTCTAACACCTTGAGGTGCGAGATCGAGCGCAGCGCAACGGGTGAAATGGCTTACGGCTGCTTTTGAAACTGCGTAGGGGATACTCTCTCTGACTTTTAAAGCATTCTCACTAGACACAACCACCACATTACCCTTGCTTTCGATCAAGGCTGGAGCAGCAAGATGCGTCAGTTCGACTATCGCCCTCAAATTTACAGACATTGTTTCATCAAAGCTCTCCATTAAATTAGAATCTGTAACTCTTCCCCCTAGTATAATGAGACCGGCACTATGCACCACTACGTCGATTCTTCCGAATTCTTTCAAAGTTGTGTCAACAATCCTTTTTACATCTTCCTTTTTCGAAACGTCCGCAGTAATCTGTATGACTTTCTGCTTGCTGAGTTTTGAACAATTTTCAGCTGATTTCGTGAGAGTTTCACCCCTTAAATCGACTAAGGCTAGATTTGCGGATGCTTTTGCAAATCTAGCTGCTGTGGTTTCCCCTATTCCTGAGCCAGCGCCCGTGATTAACACAACTTTGTTGATGAAACTCATTTCATTTAGCTCCTTACTCGTCGATATTGAATTGTCAACTGGTAAACAACGTTCCCTCGTCAAGTATTTATAAGCCAGTAGCACTGTTCCGGTTCAAATTTGTTTATTCATGCTATTTATTCAAGTGCGTGAAGTTACCCATTTTTTATTTCTACATACGATACGATAGACAATTTCAATTGTCATTCATGATGATAATGCAAATAGGTAGTTGATATCAGTGAAAAAGCAAAATGAATCTATAGCGATATTGTTGGAACACCCGGCTAAAAAAAATATTTAAAAACCGGCCAAGTTCGAGTCGGACTTGTTTACGAAGGGTTCCGCACCTCAACGATAACGGCTTGAGAACTAAACGTGACATTCCCGTTGTGTCCTCATAGCGAAAGGTATAGGTAACTGTCAGTAAGTGAGTTTTTAATAGTAAAAGTAATCATTTATTTGTGATTGAAGTAGGTACAGATTTAAATTTCTGGTTTTATTCTTTGCTGAGTTTGACAATTCTAGATCAATGCTTTTGATAAGTTTAAGGACCCTACAATGGGTTTTATCAGTTACTAGCTTTCCGCCCGCGGCTTCGCCCGCGTGGAACTCGGTTATATTGCGGTATAAAGCACAACTATAAAAAAACTTCTCGTTTCAAACGACACACAGCGCCATCGATCTATCATCTATCGATCGGTATCGATCTATCATCGATTGATATCGATCTATCAAGCAAAGTATATTTTTGTTTTCCCTCGGGAACATCATTTGTTTCCGGGATAAAAAGTACCCTATTATTTAATCCGGACTCCTATCTTTATATCTGCAAAATTTCAAAGCAATCGGTTCAGTAGTTACGGCGTGAAAGTGGAACAAACAAACAAACAAACAAAGGATTAGTAAGGATAAGGATAGTAAGGATTGTTACAAAAGCTGTATTTTTTTTTAATATTAACCGTTTCATATCCTAACACTTCTTCAAACCCATATCCAACCAATGCTAAGTGTAGGTCTTGCCCAATGCATACCACTTAAATTCTGTTTTCTCAGCTACTCTAACCACCCGGAGTAAATTATTTATTGATAAGTGCACCAAAGGCTCATTCAAGACATCCAGAAACCACTCAGGTCGTCTTCATCAGTGTCGTGGCTTCTCTTTACTATGTAGGCATAGGATTGGGAATAAAATGATACAATGGATTAGTTAATTAAAAATTTATTTAAGAAGAAAGATATTTCTATATAACTGCATTAAGCGTGCACTCAAAGGCAGTAAATTTATATGTAGAAATCAAGTAGACAGAAAAAACTACGTAGTACATGTGTCATATAGAAAAATAAGCTGTACCTAATAGACCGTGGGCCCATATAGTAAAAAATATGGGTCATCTGAACCACCAGGTGACCTATCTAGAACGATATAAGGGCATAAAATAATAAGATTCAGCACTATGCCGTCACTTGTAAGCTGTCCAACTGAGTGCAGTTGAGAATTCAAAAGTACAACCCTCGATTATTTCCTCTTGTCGCATGATTTTTGTACGGGGTTGCGAAATAATGGATTAGAACTGGTATTGAAATAGTATGAAACTGGTGCCGAATAAAATGTTGAGCCACAAAGTCGGATTTTCTTTTTATTTTCCGACTATTCCCAGGGTAAATTTGGTCGGTTGATTTTTTATGAAACCAGTTTCATATTATTTCAATACCAGTTCTAATCCATTATTCCGCAACCCCGTACAAAAATCATGCGACAAGAGGAAATAATCGAGGGTTGTACTTTTGAATTCTCAACTGCACTCAGTTGGACAGCTTACAAGTGACGGCATAGTGCTGAATCTTATTATTTTATGCCCTTATATCGTTCTAGATAGGTCACCTGGTGGTTCAGATGACCCATGTTTTTTCTAAGACGGGCCAGTAGTCTATAATATAAAAGTACCAGAACATACCCAATATAGTCCTCAATAATAATAATTTTACACATTATATTATCTCCTCGTCTGCGGCAAGGGAAAAGAGTGCATTTCAGTCGCTTTTGTTTCAATGTTCCGCGTGGTGTCGGGTTTAGAATAACACCTCTCCATTTCTTCCGTGGATGTCGTAAGAGGCGACTAAGGACATAGGTTAAGGTACTTACACTTAGGCGACAGGCTAGCAACCTGTCACTATTGTACCTGCCACCTTAAAACCTGACAAGTATATGCTAGAAGTGGCCACAAAATGTGAAACAGTCATCGTTTTATCTGTGTAGCGTTTTGTGTGCTCTGCCTACCCCATTTGGGAATACAGGCGTGACTGTATGTATGTATGTTGTTTCAATATTTGCAATTTATGCTGATTACAACCAAACTATATAAAGATATTAAAAAAGAGCACTGATAAAGGATTTTTCGACACATAGGAAAAATATTGTGCAGAATTGCGAATAGAAAGAAATAATAATAATAAAATAATGGCTTAGGCGTCAAATACTCCGTGTCCGTGATTAGTGGTTGTAATGTGGATTGCTAATGCAGTTTTACAAAAAAGATTCCTTTCTTCTCTAATTGAGCAGCAACGAACCAGCTTCAACTGGATAATTCACGCCAGTGATGGCTTTCGCTGTATCACCGGCCAAGAAAAAAATCATTTCAGCGACATCATGGGTCTCAAGTTTGGTTTTCAAAGGGCACAAGTCAACCAGTTTCTGGTAAAATTCCATACCCTTTTCGTCCATACCCGCGTAATACCCGAGATTGGTAATAATGGGTCCAGGTTGAACTGCGTTCACTCGGACACCCTGAGGAGCTAAGTCCAGCGCCGCACAGCGAGTAAAATGGCTTACTGCTGCTTTTGAAACGGGGTAAGGAATGGATGGTCTAGCCTTTAGCGCGTTCTCGCTGGATACAACGACGACGTTTCCTTTGCTTTCGATCAAAGCCGGAACAGCGGCATGCGTCAGTTCAACTATTGCTCGCAAATTTACGGACATAATTTTGTCAAATGTTTCCATTAAGTTAGGGTCTGACATGCTTCCTCCCTGGAGTCCAATACCAGCACTGTGAACCACTACATCGATTCTTCCAAATTCTTTAAGAGTTGTATCAACAATTCTTTTCACGTCTTCTTTCTTGGAAACATCAGCTGCAATGGCTATGGTCCTTTGGCCACTAATTTTTTCACAATTTTCTGCTGATTTTGTAGCTGTGCCTCCTCTTAGATCAACTATAGCTAATTTCGCAGACGCTTTCGCGAATCTGAGTGCAGTGGCTTCTCCTATCCCGGAACCAGCGCCCGTTATCAAAACAACTTTGTTTAAAAAACTCATTTTAGTAATGTCTTCTCAACAATGTGCAATAGAAAAATGACAAATTGATTACGGTCCTCGCTTTTATTTATATGATTAGTAGTTGTGAGTAATTTTCTTGTCTTAATCTTGTCTAGAAGATTATCTGTTAGAAGGCCAATTTTGACTTCTCATGCTTTTCGGCGTGACTTAAGCTGAATTGAATAGCTAGGTCTTTATCATAACAGAGGAAAGAAGTAAAGGTGTACGTAGATATTGAAATAAAAGAAGACGTACGGTGATTTTAACAAAACAAAACTAGCAGCATCACGGTATTGATATCATGCCAATAGATTAGCTGGGTAGGTATTGATGGATATTTCTTCATCAGAATGTTTATTTTTTAGGCATATAGATATCTTTTTCATAATATGATGTCATGGTATGGTTTCTTATCGTTCGCTGATTAGTGAAACGGAATAAATAATAAAGCGTTCTTGATTTTAAGACTCTTTTAGACTTCAGCTCGTTTTTGTTGTGAACAGTCATGAAAATGTTTAACTTAAAAAGTGATATATTTCTGTTAGAATTATTACTATAACTTAAAGCTTAATTTTATGTAAGTAAAGGCAAGTGTACATATACAATAAGGCTTCTATTTAGTTCTTACGTAGACCGGTGTAAGAAAATTAAATATTAAACACTAAGACATGTTTAAAATAATAATAATAATAAAAAAAATAACAATTGTGTAAGTAGGTATTATTTATAATTCAATTATAATTTTATAGATCAATGAGTCTCAAAGGTAGTTTAATGTTCAATATTATCTATACCTACTGTGATTTTTTAACAACAGGTTTTATTTAACTTATTTTTAACATGGTTTTCAATTATCCCAGGTCTTAGTTTTCCTACTCATGACGACGGTAGTTGTGATGCGACTGAAACGTCGAGGTAATTAAAATAACGTGAATAAGTCCTGTTAGGAATCTATTACCTTACAAAATTTCACTAACAGTTTAATTGTTGTTGTACTGCGAACGAGAACCTACTTAATACAAATAACGTGGACAAAATAAAACGGATCTACTCACGTTTTTATATCGAGATTAACTTGACATGTTTCAGGCCAATTCGTTACCCATTATCTGGAGCTACGCGCTACGGCAGCGGAGACGCGCACTGCGCGCTGCCGTTCTATCCGCGCAACTGCTTGAGACAACTGACAGCCGCTCACAACTATCAAAATTTTCGTCATCACAATCGCTATTATTGTCAAAACTTATTATAAAATTGATAAAACACCCGTACCAGCGTCAGAAAGATTTTCATTCCGCAAAAAGTGCACTTGAAAAGCTAAATAGTAATTTTTTTAACTATGTACGAAACTATATACGACGCTTAATATCCATTTTCCCGTTCGTTCAAGTTCAATTTAAATAAAAAAAGTATAGTAGTGACTGACACGTTGCTAGCCTGTCGCCCTAAGCATACGTTATTTCCTTTGGTCAAATTTCCCACGTAAATTTGGAATCTAATTATCTATTTCAAGTCTAGTCGAGTACAATAAATACTCCCCAATAACGAGGAGCCCGGCAGAGCTGGCAACCCTCTGATACCGTATGCGCGCCGCGCCCCGCCTTTTAGTAACTCGGCTTGACCGTAAATAATTCGGCATATTCGTGCCTGCTTATTGATTTAGGTTTCAAGCTGTAGGGTTGAAGTCCTGAGAGATTTCACGAAGTTAGTAATTAAAAAGACAACTGGCTCGTATGTTTTGTAAGAAAAAACAAAACTGGCACGTTTGTATTGAATACGAGCATACGCTTGAAAATATTTTTGCTATCCGTACCAATATACAATAAATGTGAAAGTGTGTTTGTTTGTTTGTTTGTCCGTCTTTCACGTCTAAACGGAGCGATGGATTGACGTGATTCTTTAGGTAGAGATAGTTTAGGGCATGGAGAGTGACATAGGCTACATTTTGTCTCTTCAAACCCCCCATTTCCCTAAAGTGAGGAATGGGAGTTTTCAATGTAGAAAGCTATAAAATTGGTATGTGTGCTATCTCTTCTATGATACCCCGAATTTAACGCGAGCGGAGCCGCGGGCAAAAGCTAGTAAACTATAAATAGGCAAAGGATGATGTTAAATTGTAAAGCAATTCTAAATGCACCTGCATTCCCAAATGGGGTAGGCACACCACATGAATGTTACATAGGCAGAACCATGACTATTTCACGTTACGTAGAAACATTTAACACAAAAAGAGATGCAAAAGAGATGATAAAAGAGATGTAATAGAAACAGATTGCTAGCTTGTCGCTTAAAGCATACCTTGACCCGTTTCCTAAGTCAGTTAAAAAATGGGGAGTTGTAAAACTAAATCCCATCCCACACCACATAAGAAAAGATGTTTGTGGGTTTAAAAAAAAATTCGTTATGTTAAAGTATTTTGGTTGTTGTAATAATTGTCTTGAGCGTATCGTTTATCGTTATTGAATTACCGTAGTAGAAAAAAACACCGTGATGATTTTACATCGCCTTGTATTCTAAATTGTATTTGCCAACCGTTTGTGTATATCCCGGCATGCACAGCCCTATTCGATCCGGGCAAACACATAACTTGTTGCATTTTCTCCGCCTATGACGACGGCTCTCGCGCCGTGTAAAGCTATCGGCACACTCTTAGATAAATTTACGTTTAAGTACCTAAACACATTTTGGAAAATTTTCGGATAACTCACGTTTATTAAATCGAGTTTAGCTCGACATGTTTCGGGCTAATTCGTAGCCGCGGCGGCTGCTGCTGCCAAACGCGCACTGCGCGCCTCCGCTCTCTTCGCGCGAGCTAAATTCGATTTAATAAACGTGAGTTATCCGAAAAATTTTCAACATGAGTGAGTCTCATGGTAGTTTAATGTTTAATTAAACACATTTCCTTACACATTCTTACACTTCCTTACTAAGCATTCTTCTTTACCATAATAACTGTTTTTTTTACGATAATTTGTTAAAACCTGTTTCCCGTATTACGTATCTCATATTTTTCCATAACCTAACTAATGGACTAATTTTAGAATTATATATATTTTGTAACCCACTACACATGCCTATTCTACCTCTAAATGGAGGTAGAATATATAATTAGTATATAATTATATACATATATACATATATAATTATATATATATACGAGTATATAATTATATCGACAGTCGTAATAAGTACCTAATAATTGATTTTATGAATTTTCTATTCCAATATCCTATGTTTATGTGAAATCATCATAGGCTGCCAAAATAATGTTATAAAATTAACGATTTTATTGAAATAATGTTTTCACTTTTTTTGGAATAGCTTAGCTACTTTTTACAAATTCAATATATTTTTTTCTGGTATCGCTTAGCCTGCACTGTGCGTCGTCTGTAATCCCCACTCGAGACAACAAGATCTTTAACTGCCATACGTTACTGCCCTCCGTTTTGTTCCGGGATAAGTCATTTTAGGCGATTTGATTGGATGTTACAGGATTTGTTTCTCCCTTTATTTGCAGATTCAATTTCACTGAGCCGAAGGAACGAAACACGCCTCTATTTTCTCTACTTTATTTTAATTTATTAAGGTTTTATATGACATGTTTTAAATATATGCGTAATACAGCTCTTGTACATGCATTTTTCCTTATTGACAGACATACTTACCTGCTCATAAAACGTCGTTCAAAAACACAAACTCATCAAACACGCCAAAAAACTGTTACTTTTATGCCTCTCAAATACCTACCATCCAATTTTAGATACCATCGGCCGCTATTTCAAAACCGACCCAATCGCGATACGAAAAAGATTCGCAGTCACACGAACCATCTTCCACATCAATTTCCCAAGTTAACGCTACAGTACCGATTGAGGTTAGGAATCGTCAAACTTTTTCAATTCCATCACAAAATTGCCCGAACACCTTTAGCGCTTATTAAAAATTACGTGATAATGAAATGTTGCTCGAAATTAAAAGCTGTATTGGTCTGTAAATCAGTGAAACGGACGCGGACGCGATTTACTGTAAAAAGTTCGCGTTTAATTGTGGAAGTTTTGTGACGATTAAGTTATAGTTGGGACAATTTATCGACACTCTTAATGTTTCTTCTGGGGGTACTGAGGTTTTGTGGTTCTGTATTAAATTGAATTTAAAAGAAAAATGATACCGACGAATTGAGAACCTCCTTTTTTGAAGTCGGTTATAAATGTACATAATATCTAAATTTTAGCTTGTGTGGTTTTAGTTCAGCACACTGGAAGTTGGAGTAGTAGAAGAACTTCCACACGATGGATTGATGATGACGTAGCCTAGGACACTGGCGGTGGATGAGTGAGAAAACCGGGTCCCGCGCTTTGTGGTGTTCTTTAGGGCGTTTGTGCACTACCATGAATTTTACGACCCGGCTTTTTCATTGAGTTCTCGTCTCGCTCGCTCTTCCATTAAATTGTATTGGCGTGAGCGGGACGGCGCGACAGACCTTAAAAAACCGGACGGCCGGACCGGAAAATTCATAGCAGTGCACAAGCGCCCTTAGGGGAGGCTTTTCCATTCAGCTCACCTAAGTAGTCGGATTCTGTGTTTACGAAACGGGCTTTCTTTACGTGTATAATATTGCGGTTGTTACTATACCCAAGGTAAGAAAAAATACTTTGTGCAAAGTTTTTTTGTTGCGCATTCTTATTGACCATCATGGTCTTTCCGAAGTATTAGTAGAATCAAACAAAATACGTGTTAGAAGCGTCGTATTTTATTTTGTTCTTGACAAGGCGAAAACATACCTTTTTCAGTAGATGTCTTGGACATATTTGTTTTGTGGAATTAAAGTTCTGTTTTTTTTATAATTTTTGTAATTTATGGTAATACTTTTTTAAACTATTTATTTATTTTATGAGTAATCTCTAAACTATTCATTATAGATATCCTCAGCTAAGCACCCTTAATTATAATGAAAGTGTGCGGTATTGTAATCGGGCAGTTTTTATTCCCCGGGCGGCATCAATTAGTAGCACATGCTACTAGCTTTAGGAGGTGCCACGGGTAATCCGCACAAGTTATAAAGGCCCACGGTGGGACCGCACGGGGTGTACAGATACTGGAAGATGTGCATGGGTGGATCAACTTCTTTGTGTTGTTTCGTGGCTTAGGAGACAAAAATATAAACGCTAGGATGAGTAGTTGTAAATATCACACACATATACATACATACATCACGTGTGTATGTGTATGTATTTCCTAATGGGGTAGGCTGAGCACACGAAACGTTAAAGAAGTCGAAAATAAATGAAGGATGTTCAATAATAGTCACAGGTTGCTAGCCAATCGCCTAAAACAAATCTAAATCTATTTCTTTTGTCGCGTTTTACGATATCCACGGAAGGAATGGAGAAGTGTTATACTAAACGCGACACCACACGGGTAAATATTAATAAAACAAAATCTTATACTTAGTTCAAAAACTTGATAAGAGCTAGGTTAGCTCTGGGGTTGACTTGTTGCTCTCTGCTTGCGAGTTTATATCAAACACGTCAAATCTGGTTTGACATAACGTAAATTGCATTGAATACATTGCTTGATAACATTTTAACACTATTATATTCTAAAAAAAACGCAACCCCGTGACAATGTTAGTGAATAATCTAGAACTTAATGAAATTGTAATAAATCGAACATAACACTGAAAATTAACTTTACTGAGAGCACAATGCATCCATGTTATCAATCAATCTAGTTAGTCGTATTAACGTCAAATCTTGACATTAATTGAATACCTTCGAACGGCTAAATACCTACTGAAAGGCGGGCAATATTAATTAACGAATTTACCTTTGTTTCCTTCCACGACTTTATGTCTGGCACCGGTGGGTTTCAAGGCGACTTATTAAAATGGTTGCTTTAAAATATGTCACGTTAGGGTGCCGGTGGCGTATAAATAATGTTGGGTGGTCCGTGTCGGGTTGGACGGCTGCGGTCAGAGAGGCAGTGTGGACACGGCTTTATATTTATATTTGCCGTGCGACCACATGGCCTCTGGCTATTAGATATTGGACTAAGTGATATGGGAGCTATATTAAGCCAGTGACATTTATAGCGATGTTACAACTTTGATCTTAGAGTGAAATAATCTGTAGCGTATTTATATGAATGATTCACAATTCAATGACAGTACCTAAAGAAATTTAAACTCAAAATAACTAAATAAATAAATGAGTTTTGAACTCACCTTGGTAATCCGTACCAGTTATCCGTTTCCGTTGGTATCCAATTGTTAGTACAGATTCGGAAAATCGTGAGTTCAAATCCTTTGTCTTAATTAATTTTTTTATGCATTATAATATGTATAAGTATGTAAGTATGTTGTCATTGTATAATATTGTTTTATACGTCTAATGGCTTAAGGGTGAGCTGACTGAACCTGTGCTGATATTAATTGAATCTTAGTTGATGTACTGACCGTGCGCGTGCGCTTGGCCTTTTGTTCTGTGACGCTTTAATTTTACGCTACATAGTCCTGTACACTAGACTAGATGATTGACAGTAACTAATACTATTTTAGTTACACTGATCAACGTTTTATTTTATTTCTTAAATGGAAATGTTTGCTTCGTTTGCACGATTAACGCGATAACTCAAAAGATCTTTTATAGAGCCGCGTTTGAACTTTGATAGTTTGCCAATTTGCTTGTATATAAATTTATAGCCGACAGTAGTTGCTGTTCTTATGTCTAAGTAATTATAAAACGAAGCCAATATAATAATTATATAGGTACTTACATATTTAGAATGATTTTCTTATTAATATTTAATTCTAATTCAAAGTTAAGTCTACACTAAGCTACCGTGTAGCGAGTGCTTGCAATGGCTAAGGTCGGACGCGCTTCACAATTTACTCCTCCCCCCTATATTAGGGGAATCATAGAGATATCGATGCCTCGATATTGGAGTATGGGAATGAACGGTTACCGGGCACGGGAGATAAACCGTTCTTAATAATAAACATTTCAAACTCGAGGTGGAAACGGTGAATTACAAGCTGTGTAAGTTGGACGGATACGTGAGCTTGTTTCTCTTATTTTGTAAATATTTTTGTTTAGTTTTCGCTGTTCTTGCCATGCTCCGTGTGGTTTAGAAATTTTTATTTACCGCGATATCAAGATTGATATCATATTTTAGTTTAGTACTTGTTTTGTATAATTAAGGTGTTGGTTTCTCGTTGTTAAAGATAATAATATATTTGAAAGTATATTTAAAAATTTTAATTTTAGATATTCACTCTCGCATTATTCACATTTAAATAAATACCTCTTGTGATGTACCTATGCGCGACGGATCGGGTACTTTCAATTTGGCCTCTTTTTAGAATATCGTCGATCTGGTCGAAATTCGTTCTTCGACGCCCTCGATCGACCTGCCTTAACCCAAAAAAAATTACAACTGATTCCTAAATTAAAATAAGAAATTGAGTCCAGTTGGATATGCTTATCCACTTGAGGAATCTGTAAGGCCTCCAGATTTTCTATCTCACCATCTCCAATTTCAAAAACAATGCTGAACGTCCAATTGCCACATTTCCGACAAGAATACCTGCCCAATGAAGAATGTTCCTCAAGGAGAAAAACGTTTAAGAAAAAATATTACACCGACTGTAGAATTTTAACGAGTTCCCATAAAAACAATGCTCTTTGAACTTCGCAGTCCTCTCTCGGCGCCACTCAAAGTAATTATGCCGGAGCGCTGCAAAAACTCAACATAATCCAACCACAGTCCGCTTCAATTAACAACCAGAAATGCCTCATAAACAGCTTTCATCCCCCACAGGAAATTAAACCCTTCTTCTTAGCACTTACCGTCTCTAAGACCCATAATTCTCTGCACTCGCCGCCTCTGGATTCGCATCGCTTACCTTGAAATACTGGGTGTGTACTTTTGACTCTAAAGAGTGTATTTTGCAATAGGCTGACAAGTGGATTTTTACATTTCTCAAATGTTTCATGAAAGTCCAGTGCATCGTCTTCAAGATCCAGTTTCTTGAGTACTTGAAATATGTTCAGGGTTAAAGGAAAAACTGTTAAAATTTTACAGGAATACGTCTGTATCTAATTTAGTTAGATACATACATACATACATATTCTCACGCCTGTATTCCCATGAGGGGTAGGCAGAGCACATGATTTCAAAAATCCAGTGCCACGTTTATCAAATTCAGGGCAACCAGATGTTTAAACGTGATATTGCAGTGACAGGTTGCTAGCCCATCGCCCACAATACACTAATCCTTTCTCAGAGTCGACTCTTACGACACCCACGGGAAGAAAGGGGGAGGTGCTATTCTAACCCGGCACCACACGGGATTAGTTAGAACGTAAAATAAATACTCTTACAATATTTGCCTGACCTATACCTGATATACGCCTGTACTAGTAACGTAATATTACTTATTACGTATATTAGTAATATTAACCTACATATTCATCATAATAAAGGGTGTGACAGACCCCTTGGTGATAATTCAGAGAGGAATATAATGTAAAGTGTTTTTAATATTTTTTTCACCACAATTAAATTACTAATTTTTTTTAACTCGAAGTGTGCCGATTTCTTCTTAACATACAGAGGCTATCTTACACTTGGGACCTAGTAAATAATTGCCAGAGTGGTCTGTTTTAGCTTGTACTTATATTCAAAATGGCTGAGCAACTTACAAGCAAATTAAGTAGGTATATCATTCCTCTTTTAGGTCATTAAACTACTCCGCAGTTGACTACTCACGTAAAATCGTGCAAAGAAAAGTGAAGATTTTTCAGCGAGTCGTCGAGACTATCTACTGCGAGATTACTTGCTGCAATATTTTACAGGGAAAGTGCATGCGACCAACTTTAACGGTGTTTGAAAACCATTCGGAGAGAAAAACATCCCGAATTAGTTTAAAGTGCTAGTCCCGTGAACCGTTAGCGACTTATCGTTATGATCACAACTGAACTGCTTATTTCCTTTCCGCGAGACCAGTTGTACTCAGAAACTTTCCGAAAGCTTCAGTTTATTTTGCCTTTACACCTTATTTGTTTAGTTAGGTACTTAATAAAAAATCTTGACATTGTCTTTTTATTGAAAAGTTCACTTTAAAAATCAAAATCAGTTTAAATGTGAAATAAACATGTTTTACATTGTGAACTGACATGAAATAAAGACAGTAACGAATAAACATTTTAACATGAACAACAGCATAACTCACATCTCATTTACCAGACCAACTTAGACACGAACTAAACCCGCTTTTAACGAATGATCTGGGGCTGGTGGGTAATAAAAAATGTCATAAAAAGTCATCAAGGCTTAGATACGTATAGTTCGGAGTGCTGTTGATTAGGTACGGCGCACTGTCGTGTTTACGACGTAACTGTCGTGTGCCATTACCCTTCAGGATGGACTGGTGGCAAAAAAATAAGCCGGGGTGTTGTTTCCGACGTATTTTTCGCTTTAGTAGTCATTTAGTGCCCAAAGTATTTCTGAATAAGATGCAAGCAAAGATGCATAGTTACTGAACTCGATAAGTCGTTTTTTAGGGTTCCGTACCCAAAGGGTAAAAACGGGACCCTATTACTGAGACTTCGCTGTCTGTCTGGCTGTCCGTCTGTCTGTCTGTCTGTCTGTCTGTATGGCCGTCTGTCACCAGGCTGTATCTCACGAACCGTGAGAGCTAGAGAGTTGAAATTTTCACAGATGATGTATTTCCGTTGCCGCTATAA
>BHDV01070269.1:17307-54368 GCA_005406045.1 Adoxophyes honmai | reverse complement strand
CATACAAAAATTCTGATTTTTTGCAGTTTTTGGTACGGAACCCTTCGTGCGCGAGTCCGACTCGCACTTGGCCGGTTTATTATTATTTTGATATAAACACATTACGCCTGTTTTCCCAAATGGGATAGCTAGAGCGCACGTACCTAACTTTACTTGGACAATACCCTGTTTCGCAATTCGTCGTCGACTATAACACTGAAAAATTTATGAAAATGAATAGTGTCTTCAATTTCTACTTTCCGGTGCGTTCAACCAAGAACGTCTAAAGTATATTGATTGATTTTGGCACAAGTTAATCAACTTTCCCTTGGAATCATAGTACACTCCTTGTGAGGCAGAGAGACGATAGAGTGCCATATTCTCCTATTTTAAAACAGGTACTTCTCTCACTTCATGCACATTCCTTCTTCACAAAATAAGCTCGATGACTTCCAAGAAAAAGTGTTAAAAATCCGTCCAGTAACTTTCGAACCTGTATTTTAATACCATAAGGAAGGAACAATAGGAACATGAGCAAATGGGTAATCTGATGGCAAGCAATCACTATCCCCATGGACAACCGCAGTGTAAGACGAATGCAGTTGCATGGTTAACCCAGAGGCCTAGTGTGTGGAAAGACCAACAGAGATCTCTCTTAAGTATGTTATGCCTGAGGACCAAAGTCCACAGAAAGTTGTAAGTTGTGTTAATTTATGCAACTGAACTTCGAAACTCCGCCAGCGCGCTTTGAAACACTTTGACAGTTGATCACTTAGCTGACGTTTGTTGAAAAACTTCTGCTACTCTACAATAGGCGGTGGTAGGATTGCTGTGTTAGGTATGTCATGGTCGGCCGGATAGGGCTATGGTTAGAGATTCTGACTAAGAAGCTTAAGGTCCCGGGGCCGGGATTTATCAATAGTATAGTTATCCGTTGCCTAAAACAAACAGTTCAAGCTATTTATGTCTAGTTTGAGACTACGTCAATGGGTCTGAATTGTTCCGTGATTTTTTTTGTGTATACAGTGATTGAACCAGCTGTCTTACCCTTAACATAACAGGATGAGCACTGCTGCTTTGCGGCAGGACTGGCTGGTTAGTCGGCGGTAGGTATTCGGATGGACCCTGTAGGCTTAGCAAGCACGCCAACACGCTCCAGTCGCGTCGCGCGCGGGTTAGTCTACCCCTCACTTTCTGAAGTCCCTAGTTAGACAGTGACAGGTATAGTCTATGTCGCGCGTATCTCTACTCGCGCCCTGTCGTGCTAAGGGGACTGTTCGGGATTCTAACACCCTATTTTCTTTTTTTACACGCAACACTTCCCCCTGCGAACGGTACAGAGTAATGACATTTTCTAGATCACAAAGCACGTGCGAATGCGAGTGAGGATAATACGGACGCGGCTGAGGTGTTCATTACGGGCATTAATCTGTACGGATGACGTATGGCGTTGTGATTCCACGCCATGTAACGTCACTGATGAGGTTTCCGGCAAGCTACAGGATCCTGAGATGCCGCGAGAGATAGATTACGGTGATTGATAAGCGTTTAATACTTGTAATTTGATGTGCTTAATTAATTTGAGTTTACACACACAATGGCGCCTATGTTCCCATAAAGACATGCAGGTGGTCTCATGTGATGGTTTTATTTTATGTTAGGTACATAGTCAAAAATACTACAGTCTATTTTTAATCTCAAATACTAAAATAACACTGCCGGTGTAGAAAACCATGACCTACAAAACCATGACTATTACACGTCTCGTGGCCACTTCTAGCATTTTTTTTAGGTTTTGAGTTGGCAGGTATGACAGTGACAGGTTGCTAGCCGGTCGCCTAAAATATACCTTTATCTATTTCCTTAGTAGCCTCTTTTCAGATGAGGAACCTGTCACTGTTATATTAAGCTTTAAACACAAAACTGTTTAAAGTCGCTACGTAACATAAAACAGTCTTGGTTTTGTCTATAAAACACTGTACAGGCGTGATGTTTATGTATGCACGTATACATAGTATCTACAACATACATTTATGCATAATATATATTTACTTACACGTACCTACTAAGTACCACTTCTATCATGTTTTTAAGGTTTTGAGTTAAGAAGTATAAGCAATAGTGACAGGTTGCTATCGCTGAAAATACAGGGTGTCCCAAAGTTATGGGACATGAAGGGGAAGTACCTTAAATATCGTAGATAGCGTATTTTGCTCAAAGAAGACTTTATCTTATTTTTAAAAGTTAGTAATTCTGCATTCATAGATTTTCTATAAATTACTTGCTTCGTCTGGGAATCGAACCGACTAAAATGTCAAAAAAAAAATCATCCTGTTTTTATGATGCCAATCGAAAGAATAGCTAAAAAATAATGACTCTGCTTAAGTAACATAGTATTTTAAAAGAAAGGAACAACGTGAAATTAATCAGTTTAATCAAATTAAAAACATACATGAAACTGTCGTAGTCAATTAAGTGGGTATTTTTGTGTAAATTAAATTAATTAAATGCTCAAAATGTGATCCCTCTTGTCTGATTTAAATCGTCAATCTTTTAATGAGTCCGCTGCCTGTTGATTTTCTAATAATTTTATGGTGATCACTCGATGTGATATGGCACAATTCTGCTTGTAACTCGCCCACGTTCTTGTATCGCTTTTTGCATAGCATATCTTTTACGTATCCCCAAAATTTAACGTATCCGAGGATCAACAGGCAGCAGACTCATTAAAAGATCGGCGGTTTGTGTAAGACAAGAGGGATCACATTTTGAGCATTTCATTAATTTAATTTACACAAAAATACCCACTTAATTGACTACGACAGTTTCATGTATGTTTTTAATTTGATAAAAGTGATTAATTTCACGTTGTTCCTTTCTTTTAAAATACTATGTTACTAAAACAGAGTTATAATTTTTTAGCTATTCTTTCGATTGGCATCATAAAAACAGGATGTTATTTTTTTGACATTTTAGTCGGTTCGATTCCCAGACGAAGCCAGTATCTTTTAGAAAATCTATGAATGCAGAATTACTAACTTTTGAAAATAAGATAAAGTCTTCTTTGAGCAAAATACGCTATCTACGATATTTAAGGTACTTCCCCTTCATGTCCCATAACTTTGGGACATCCTGTATACCTTAACCTATTTCCTTAGTCGCCTTTAACGAAATCAACGGAAGAATTTGAGAGGGTTATTAAAGATCTCCCGTCAATATGTGATGGGCCTTAAGAAACAAAACACGAAAACGCGTCGTGTTAAACTGACGAGCGAGCCAATAAAAACAAATGCCACTCACAAGGAACACGAAGCAGGATGTCCTGGTTTACCTTTTCTTAACGCGTCAAGACATTAATGTACGCATCTCGAGGACAGCGAGCCTAGCACACTGGCAGTATGCAGTGTCCTCTTACTGGTTAGAAAGGGAATAATGCCGCGACGGCATTGGAAACTAGCGTGCTATGCCCACAGGAAGCAGGGTGGGCGGCACTCGGCGTACCAAGGTACCAGAGGCCGGGCCGCAAATGATTTGCATCTCATTTGACGGGCCTCTGCCAAGATAAACATACTATTTAAACTCCAATTTGCAACTATTTTGGCTTTTATTTGTGTTGGTAGTTATGTCTTAATTTAGTATTTAGAGCGACAGTTTAAAATGGCGATTAGGGGAAAGTAGTACGAGTTGATCCCTTGGGGTAAGATGATTATTTGCAATTGCACTGAAACCACTAACGCCATCTAGTGTATTTCACTGTCAAAACATAGGTCCGGGCACCCCCGCGCCTCAGTCAAATCGAAATGGCCGCGTGAGCGATACGTCGATATTGACAAGAAAAATTAAAAATTGTGTACGGCTGATTTAAGGTAGGCATGACTTTGGGCTTATATTACTTTTACTTTAATGTTTGTGGCTTTCTATTATTCTTAATTTTAGTATTTGAGCCATATGAAAATAGCCACGTGCTTGTAGGTTATGGTAACGAACATTGAAGAAAAAAGTGGGACTTGGGTCAAGATGATTCCTTTCTATATGGACGAGATGATCCCTGGGGATTATAAGGAGATTATAAGGAGAGATAATTTAAGTTCGTTATTCGACACTAAATGTTATTTTATGCTACTGTTTTGATTGATCTCATTACGATTAATGTATCTGATACAAATTAATAACTAAAGAAGACTGTTTTATTTTTGTTTTTATGATTTGTGACCTTTCAAGTCATTAGACTGTTGATTTTGTTAATTTTATTACCTTACTTAACATTATAAGTAAGATGTAACAATATTTTAAATAAAGAATATTATGTTTAAATATTGGGTGTTTTTATAACATTTTCTCCATAAATATATTTGTTTACTCAGAATGGGGGTAAGATGATCATAGGGATCATCTTACCCATAGGTGTGTACAAGATGATTACTTTGTAAGGTTTTTTAAAAAAGGTGATATTTTGATGAAACATCAGTTAATTTCTGGTTTTGAGTATTAGGAAAGTTGAATAGATAAATATACTAGTAATAATTGCCTTTATTGTTGTTTTAATATGAAAAGAAACGCATTTTACATAGATTCCGGCTTAACGGGATCATCTCGTACTACTTTCCCCTAATCTTCGATTTTTTTCTGTAAAATGGATAGTTTAAACGGATAGTAGAAGCGACTAAGGAAAGGCTGGAAATGTTTAGGCGACAGATGAGGAACCTGTCATTGTTTTACTAATTTCATCTATGTTTTAATAAAAAAATATGCTAAATGTGGTTACGAAACATGAAATAGTTGGGGTTTTGTATGTTTGTGTGTGCGTGCTTGTCTGTTAAATTGTATCAAATGCTTAATTATTTGCAGTCGTTGATGAGTTAACTATGTACATATTATAGTTGAAGTCTCGGGTGTGAATTTTTAAACAGATGCATTTTTCTGGGTAAATAGAATATTGGTAAACTGTCCGCACTTAATGCTGGACCTATTGCCATAAAGAAAATCATTGCAATTCAACTGCAGCCAAAGCTATGACAAGCGATCCATATTCCATATTCATTTGAAAATTGAACACTGGAAGCGAAGCGTCGCATGCGCGTTTGGGACTAATTGCAGGCTTTCAGAAGCCTTTACTGCGGCCGGCGACATTATGGAGCGCTTCATGGAGGAACAGGTGCGAAGATAGTGCACTCCATTCCTGGAATAAGTGTAAATGTAATTTTTCCTACGACACTTTGTTCAAAAAGTGTTAGAAGCTATCGCATTTGACATCCAAAATCTTTGGATGCTAATGATACTAAATGACGTGAAGATTAGTCTTAAAAAAACCGGCCAAGTGCGAGTCGGACTCGCGCACGAAGGGTTCCGTACCAAAAACTGCAAAAAATCAGAATTTTTGTATGGGAACCACCCTTAAATATGTACTAATTTTATATTTATTCAATTATTTATTTTTAAAGTAGATATTTAATTAAAAATTCTGTGAGCATTTCAAGTATTTAGCTGTTACAATTATTTAAATAGACCCAAAACAGCAAAAAAAAACTGCAAAAAAAAATAGGTTTTTTGTAAGGGAGCCCCCCTTAAATACTAATTTTATTTTATTTTAATTATTTCTTTTTAAAGTAAATATTTAATTATATATTTTGTGAGCATTTCAAGTATTTACCTGTTACAGTTATTTAAATAGATCCAAAATAGCAAAAAAAAACACGTTTTATGTATGGGAGCCCCCCTTAATTATTATAATTATTTTAATTTTAGTATTTGTTATTATAGCGGCAACAGAAATACATCATCTGTGAAAATTTCAACTCTCTAGCTCTCACGGTTCGTGAGATACAGCCTGGTGACAGACAGACGGACGGACAGACAGACAGCGAAGTCTCAGTAATAGGGTCCCGTTTTTACCCTTTGGTTACGGAACCCTAAAAATGATGAAAACACTACTTACTCGTATTAGCACGCAGAATCGACGTTAAGTTTGACATTTCAATGTGTCACAGGACAGGAAATCAGGGGACTAGAGATGATAACGTCGTGGTACCTATACCGACCGAAGACAGAGTGTTGCAGTGCAACTATGCACATGCACAACCCAGCAATAAATTGTTGTGGACTGATAAGATAATGTTAATGGACTTGCACTGTGCAAAAATACGCTATTTTATTCAACTAGGATGTTAATTTTATAGCATCTTTCACTGTATTTTTTTAAATTCAGTTTGCAGGTACCTGGAGTCCCGAGAAAAGTTACATTTAGGAAGTAAGCGTTCTTCCCGCGGTATAGCTTTAAATTACGGGCAACAGATTTTTTATCATCCTCATAGATGTTTTACTACGTGTTATTTCCTAAGATTATTAAAATACTTAATCATAATAATGTGACTGTGGCAGGTAGCTATAGAAAATCTTTCCACTTCGATACTGAAACTGCAAAGTACCTACTCAAGTAGCTGCCACAAAAATAACGCTGCTGTGTCCACCTTAAACAATAACACTTAGGGTCCATTTAACAGAATCCGTCCCGGAATAAGCCGCTCTTACCCGCTTTTTCATATGAAAAAATTATTTACCTACTCGCGTGTAGTGTTATTCTAAGACCATTTTGTTCTCGTTTGGTTGAAGCCTTAGTATCTTCTCTGTCTAATTTATTAGTATGCCAGCTGCCGTTTTGTACTCCACGGCGTATCACACAGCGTCATGCGGCGCGTGCACTGCGTCGTGTGCAACCAAACCGCCATGTTTTCTTGTTCGCTTGCAATTGTTTGTTCGATCATGTTTGCGGCGAGGCGGGCCTTTGATTGGTGTAATTGGGTAGTGCTAGGGCTACACTGGTGACCGTTGTTTGGACAGTGTATGATTGTAGGCGCACATTTTATGGTTGCGAATTGTTTTGTTTAATAATAAGCAAGTGGTGCTAGACTTAGGACCGTGTAAGCACTGTCTGAAATACCTATCACAGTCGAATGGAATTTTCCGTTTCAATATTTCATATGTTATAACACTGTATATGTTATAACAATATATCTGTATATTCCGTGGACGTGTAGGCGACTAAGAAAGTAGGTTCAGGTATGCTTTGGCGATTGGCGACAGACTAGCAACCTGTCACTATTATTCATACCTCTTTCATCTACTTCGGTATGTTAAAATAATAACATGCTAGAAGTGTTACGAAAAGTAGGATAGTCATGACTTTAACTATGGAATAAAATAGGATCACTTCGTTGCCTGTTTGTCTGTTCATTGGTTATTTTTTTAAATTTGAAATCGTAAACTCCACTAAATTTTTTAATTTGTAATTAAAAACAAAAATCACGACTGAATTCTTGCCTTTTTCATTCAGCCCCACAATAACGGGACATTAATTAATGAACCATTAACTAAGAGCAAAGCCGAGCGGAAGCCTAGTATTATTTATAACACGAGAGAAATCTCTACACAATGTTAGAGGAAGCGATCTCTCTAATTATGGAGCGACGTGATTTACGTATTTCCTGTCTCCTGACAGCATTATTATTATAATAAATGATAGAAAAAAGGGAGGTCCCGCGGGGGATGATTTATGCCATCAGCAATTTATGTTACCTTGACATTTAATAAGATTAATAAGCCAAAACCGTTTCTCAGACGGATGTATGTCTGACTGGATATCTAGACGCCAAATACTGAGTACCTACCTGTCAAGGAATGACGGGGTGTGTTAGTAGCATTGTTGATTTTTAACCGACTTCAAAAAAAGGAGGAGGTTCTCAATTCGACCTAATTTTTTTTTTGTGTGTATGTTACTCGATAGCTCGGAGACCCGTGGACCGATTTTCAAATATTTTTTTTTAATCGAGTTATAACTCGAAATTGGTCCCATTGGCACGACACCAGGATCTGATGATGGAATCTTGGAGAAATCGAGGGAACTCTTCAAATTTTATATGGAGATGTACGGCGTTTTTGGTAATTTGTTGATGAAATCAAGATTTTACATTCAGTAAACAGAATACTTTCAAAATATTGCTAATTTGAAGTCGGATTTTTTTTGTTTAAAATTATTTGGAAATCAGTTTTTTTATACCGCTACCGTGAGAGCTATGAGTGTTATCAAACCGCGATTAGAAAAGGATTGAGCTCATATGTCATTTTTGAACTAAATGCATGATATGACATTGTCAGTGGTAGAGTTTGCAGATAAAGTAAATTGTTATTTTGGTACGATGAATTTCTAAAGCATGGAAAAAATATCAAATTATGTAGCGTTTTTCTATTGATTTCCGTTAGCATTAAGTGATAGTATTTCAGATCAAATAGATTTATTTTCTTAAACCTGTAGCGGTTTTAAAGAATTTTAAACATTTTTTATGTTTATGCATTTTTGGACAGTTACGGCAATTTGATAAAGCGAAATAATGTGGTTAGTAACAGATTTGTAAGATATGATATTAAAAAAATATATAAAAAAAAAGACAGTATTTACCGAGAATAGAGTTTAAATATGCAAATCATATTCAGCTATTAATTCTATTATCTATAAGAGTCTGCACTTAT
This sequence comes from Adoxophyes honmai, assembly GCA_005406045.1. NCBI lineage: Eukaryota > Metazoa > Arthropoda > Insecta > Lepidoptera > Tortricidae > Adoxophyes > Adoxophyes honmai. The sequence continues at coordinate 45,866 of BHDV01070269.1, read as the reverse complement.
GAAGATATCAAATATTGGTTTATAATTATATTTTCATTTATTAGGTACAATTGTGCTAACGGTACTCTCGAATCCCTTTCTAATCGCAGTTCAGTAATACATACATAGTGGATAATTTATAGATATCTTTATTTTATAGTTTAGTTTGACACATTATTACAACACGCACTGCGCCTCTGCTCTGATTAAATGAGTTAGTCAAATCACTACTAAAATGTTTAGGTATTTTTTTTTATTCACAGTTAGATATTTTTAATAAGTAGTTCTTGTTATTAGGGTTCCAGGAACTCTCATAAGATCACTTCCTTATAAGATTGTCTGTCAAAGTGTTTTTCTCAAGAAATGTGTGGAGACATAAATGTTGAAATTGACACCAAATACCGTATTGGTGGTCCCTTAAAGCTGTAAAAATCAAACCTCTGGATCTACGCCACGGCCATAATTATAGTGTCATACATACATTGTTTTATAAATATGTTGCATTATATTTCCCATGCATTTACAAAGGCACCAAAAACCTACCGGATACTTCCAGTTGACCAGCAAACATTATATTTGGTACGAAGCAATGTCCTATTTTACAGGTACCTAAAGCAGAAAAAACTGAAAATAATTGCAATCACAAACTTTTCTTTGCATTTGTTTTCTTAAGTCAGTATGCGGACAACAACATAGTGAAGTTTGTTGCTTAACCCTTGATCGTATGTTTTTTTCACACAATATCTACTCATGTTGTACAGATTATTGGTATGGAACTCTTAGTTCGCGAGTCCGACTCGCACTTGACCGGATTTTTGACAACACACTTTCCTCAGTTTTAACTGATTACATGAACTTTCAAAATTCTTTACTCACTTTTTCGTCGCCACCTTGTGTGAAATTAATACTTTAAAGATGTGTGTGAGAATGCACGATACAAACTACAAGTAAAGTTCTAATGCAAAAAGATCACAACTGAGCGAGTTTTAAACGTTATTTGTTAAACAAACTTAAACGTTGAAGGAACAACAAAGAAACACTCAGCTGCCTTTTAAGATGCAGAATAGAACACTCGTAGAATTGCATTTCTATTCGTGCTTTTGTAGAAACAGTAAAGATAAAAGGAAAACTCACTTTAAAACGTTATTCAAACTATAAAATTAGCTAAGCCTGAGTCCTAATTGATTAATCAAAGCTAAATAGAGGTACCTAAAGTTTTGATTTTGGTCTTCAGAAAACCGATACGTCACGTAAAATGTTAGCAGTAACGTAGGCGTTCATTCGGTTCACAATTTTTCGCTTCTCGGCTTAATGATGCCTTGATTGGATCATGTTGTCCTTGTTTGATCTTGAATAACGAAAGAGGACGGCGATCTCACGCCGGAGGTAGGAAGAAGGATTACGGGCGGAGACAGGGCGAGGTTGGATCAACGCCACAAACTGACACGACGACCAGTATTATTCACCCGAGATCGTTAATTATTTTCAAAACAGCCTTTGAAATTTGAAAACCTCATTAAGATACGCACGAACCGCGGCACATAAAGGGGTTTTGGAATAATACAAAAGGTAATTTTCGCTTATTCATTAACGTAATTAAAAGGGGGGAACGGTAATGATGAAAGCTCCACAAAATTAATAGGAAAATAACTCGTCGGTTAGTAATCGAGTGTTTTATGAAATTTATCGCGATTTAACGCGTCATGTTGTGATTATCTAAACACCTAATATTTCCCTCTCGGCCGTTGCTATCGTGATAAAGTGATTATTTGCTAATGTAGGATACGCCTACCTATTTCTAGTATTTACGGATTTCAGGGCATACATTATTATTATAAGGCCTGTTATTTTGCATGATTAGGTATGCGTGGGATTTCTAGCAGCTAAACACAGCTCTATTTTTCTCTATGTGTCGGCACCGACACTGATCAAAACCTAGACTTGAAATTTAGCTCATAAAACCGGATCAGTTGCCATCAAACGTACCAAATCTACTTAACTGGCAGTTAACAAGTCCACCATTTTATTTTCTACATCTATTACTCAGTGCATAAAAGCTACACTTTAAAGCTTACACCGAATAAACCCAGGTTGTTCAAAATTTAATCCAACATTGCTGGCTCCCTATACTCGAGGTAACTGTGATTTACCCCATCAATTCCCGAGCACTATTGTTTAAGCCGTTTCTCGGATTTATTCGGCGATATTTACTCGTTCGGGTGGCAATTTATCCTAATACATTCAATCTTTGTTTGGAACGGTTACAGGCGGTGTGGCGACTCCTTTATAAGATTTTGATCAAGCTTTTTGTGCAAGAATTTAATTCCGAGAGCTGAATGCTGGGTACTTTTTAAATTAAGACAATAGTATCTGAGTGTTGTTAGCTTTTAGCATTAACAATAATTGTTTGGGTATGTCCTGAAGATGTCTTCGAAATAAAGTTATTTCCCATTTTTATTTAATAATTTTCAGAGCATCTACTTTTTTCTAACTGTATACTAATAATTAAACCTAACTGCGTGTAAACTCTGACTAAATCAACGAGAGTCATAATAAGACGATGGGTCTTACATTTGAGGAACGGTTATGCCGGAATTAACGAACCGTGGGCAAAGTGCACTTCTCAACTAAACTGCTACCTATTTAAAAACTTTCGTCGCTTAAATACTACCAACAGACGATAATGTATAGTTTCAAACAACACCAAAGCTCATAACGTTAAATTTGGATGTCTCTGGATAAATTAAAATAATTATGAGTGTCATTTCGATCCTCTCATCGTTTTTAATTATTTTTGACCTTTAACTAAGCTAGAATACCTATATATTCCAAGACTACGTTTTATTCTCGATCGGTTAAATCCGCCCTAAGTCATTTTGGCATTTTGACCACTTGATGTGGCCGCGGTCACGAGTAGATTGTAGATATGGCCTTTTTTGGAAGTCCCGGATCTTAGACTACTGAAAGCTAATCCATTAGCAGAATCGGTTAACGGGATAGAAAACTTGATCTTTGAAGTCATTGTCACAGATTATCCATAATAATAGTCTTATCCCGGGTTCGTACCACTATATACCTATGTATCCGTTGTTGTCTAGACGTAGCTTAGGCTTTTCCTTAATTGGTTTTAGATTAACAAATACGGTAGGGGAATTATTTCACATTATTTATGCTTTGCAGAAACTTAAATAAATAATAAACTATAACGTAAATAAATAATACTAAGAACTTGTTAGCACAAAACAAAGAGAGTATTTAATTTATTGAATTGTACCTAGATCTGAATGGAAATTTCATTATTCTAAATGGATCTTCATTATTTTGAAGTTCGTCAAGTGTCTAATCTTCCATGCAAATCGTTTATGCCGTCGTGATAACAAAAAATACAGAATCTACTGTGGCTGAAGCCACATTGTTAGCGTTTATCTCATGCGTGTCGATAGGTTGACTTAGTTTCCGCACGTGTGATAGATTGACTTAGTTTTAAGTTTAAACTTAATATATATGAATATATTAGCCGTATGTATTTGGTGCTAAAATAAGTTTTTAACCGACTGACAAAGTAGTTTATTTCCCACCCCTTAACATCCGGTAAAGTGGTGACCCCGACATGATATTCGACATTATTTAAGTTTTACGCACCCTGGTGTTTGCTTATGGTTTTTAAAGATGTCCAAATGCGGCACATGAAAAGGTGTCGCATAGAGCCTTCTCGATGGGAACATTTGGCAGCACAGCGGCCCAAATGGCGCAGGTTGGTGCTGAAGCAAGTTCACGAGTTCGAAGGTCGGCGGCTAATTGACCTCGATGATAAGCGCGCGGAGTTAAAGGCACGGCCACCTGCTGCCATTTTCTATAACTATGTTGGCGGCGTGCTCACATGCCAGCGATGTCAACGTAAGTTTGCAGCCAAGATAAGCCATCTCAGGGCGCACGGGCGCCAATCAGAATAGGAGTCCTCAAAGTGGTTGCCATGGCCGAAATCGGTCGAATCATTCATTCATTCATTCATTCGTGGTTACGAATAAAATTAATAAATTGTCATGGGGAACTATCTGAAAGTACATACAAACTGTTGGCGCCAGTTCGTTGCGTCTATAAAAATTAAAAATATATTCATTCACTCAACTCTTAAACCCAGTGTAGACAAGTTAATGAGGACTCGGCGGTATTCACTGACACTTAAGACCTAGCCAGTCTGTTCAAGGTTTTACATGAATTTCACTTCAACCGTGCATCTTCGTAATAAAGTTGTAAATACTATGAACTGAATTCAGTTAGTTTTGTAAGCTTTAAAAAGGGTTGCCTCTCATTATATTTTATCGTGGTAGTGCTATAAATTTAAGTGACTATTAAAACAACTTTGTGAGTAAAACTTGTTTGAATAAAAAATAGGTTGTAACTGTACAACAAGCTATTTTGACTCATCACGGATTAATTTTGCACAAAAAAGTAGACAAAAGTTGAACCACAAGATGCACTTTCATCATTTTCAACAACCAGTCGTTGAAACTTGTTGTCATTGAGTACCAATACGTTCACAGGCTGAATGGCGATCAAGTGGAGCATCGAATAGTTCTCACTGAAAACTGGTTGAAAAACAAATGCCAGCAGCATACGGAACATCGGGATTTGGTCGGGTATATTCGGGCCTCGTCGATTGACACATAGTACTGTCGTCCTAGTACAAAACGACGCATATTCATTTTATCAATTTTGAGAAAAGAGTGATTTAGATTTAAATTCCTAAAACGTCATGAGAATAGTAAAAATTGTAAAAAAATGTACCTAAATTGTAAATTGTTATTCAAAAAATAAAAACTTACTTTTACTTTATTCTTACTTACCTACTTTTTTGGAAGACGTTAAATGCACGAATTTAAGCCACATTTATTACCTAGGTAGCCACTAACCAGCAGCATGAAACTGGGTACTTTTTATTACAATCAGTAAATTAGTTAGTAGAAAAAGCCGCAGAGAACGGATAAGAACCAAATATCAACACACAATCAGTGACCTGATTACTGTAAAGTCTTTTATGGTACAGTACACAAATAAATAAAAGCTTAATGACGCATTATTTTGATAACTTATAATTCACTTTTCTAAATCCGTTTTAATTTCTTGTTTTTTTTCTTTTTTTTGTTCGAAATACAGCCACCTGCAAAAGAAAATTTATCACAGTTGTCAAAGTTGTTGTTGTCTAAAAAAAGACATGAAAGTTTAGTTAGACAGTGACAGTACTTACGCGAATATACCGATAGCAGGCATGGTTAGAGCCGCTCCAAGCAAGAACATAGCTCCTGGTAGTATTTTAAATGTTGCCATATACACGCGGGAGTAGAGAGGTCCGTACACCACCGGCATCGCCGCCTCCGCTAGGCCAAAGAGCGAATTTACTTTACCTGCAAATAGCCAGATGTTACTATAGAGGTAGTAAAATTTTATTTCTAGTGGTAGTTTGATCTTTCCTCTGCGTAAAATGTGCTTGCTATCTCAAGAATAATACACAATACCAAAAACATTAAAGGAAAATAACTAACTACGGAACCCTAAAAAAAGGGCACCCCGAGGCATGGTCCCAAAGACGGTGGCAGCGTTTCCTCGCTGTATCGTAATACTGATGCGTTGAGCGAGGAATCTGCCAGCTCTTCGGTTTCCAGTTGTCTCAAGAATTGAAGGTTGACGTTGACTTCCAAAGCTTACAGATTTTTTACGGCCTGTATTACAGTGCCATTTATTCATGATCAGTTATTTCTACTAACTGTAAGTCTAAAAATAGCTGTGTCAGATTTTATTCCGCGTGGTTGTATGGGTGAGGTCGAAACCATCGCACCAGCTTTAAAACGTAGTTTAATTACGTAGTTTAACTACGGAGTGGACCTCCCCTGCCACACCAACACATTTTACTGTAAGGTCAAATTTAAATCCTGAAATGTGTTTACCGAATTCTTCACCGCTCACGAGTTTTGTCGCAATAGCTCGCATCGCCGTGAACGCAGTTCCATTGAGGACTTCAAGAAGTGGCGCTGCAAGATATTTCATATGCATTATCATCAAAAGGGTTTCACTATACATCATGTGAAAGAATTTTTGATAATTATCCTTTCCATATTATGTTGACTGTGTGACGAAGAAGTGGGCACCTGGTTGCACCTCCTTAGCCACAAGGACCCAGCGTAGACAAGTCAACCCCTACGATTTCAAGTATGTTTCGCCATTGATAATGGGAATTATTGACATTTGTTCTTATATTCGATAAACGGTCTTATTACATACATACATACAAACACGCCTGTGTTCCCAAACGGGGTAGGCAAAGCACACGAAATATAAGACAAAATCATGACTATTTCACGCATCCCAGCCATTTCTAGGATATTTTTTTTAAAACAGATGGAAGAGGTAGAATAGTGACAAGTTGCTAGCCGTACACGTTTGACATTATTAGCGTCTGGTTCATCGTGACGGCATTTATGACTGTGGCCGTTGGCCTGTGTATAAACATAAAGTACACTAAGTTATCATGACTTACCGAGGTATATCTCCAAGTCGTTTCTTGCGAATGCGTACGCAAAGGCTGAAAATATCTTGCTCATGCACGATATAATGCCCAGAATAGTGTCGTCTAACTTCATGTGGTTGGTGAACAGACTTATAGAAAACAGTGTTCCTGAAAACGGTTATCGACTTAAATGAGATTGTTCTAACTGATCCAGAATTACTGTATGAACATGAACATAAATATATTCTTCATATCCATTAGTGTGGAAATTTATTATTCAGTGCCAACAACGCATAGTATCTGAATGAAGTTTTTCCGTAAAACAGGTACGATTAAAAATTGTTTGCATTATATTCTACCCACCCCACCTATTTCTCCACAAATACCGAAATCCATTTAATAGACACTACAGAGAGATAGACAAATAAGTGGCGTAGATATGGAAGAAACAAAATATTTTGTTTTATTGGAATATACATTACATGGTCATAACATAACCATTACCATTCCACGTCTTGTATACACATTTAGCATATTTGTATAATCATCATCATCATGATTATACAAATATGCTAAATGTGTATACAAGACGTATATTTGTATAATAATTTAACCTAAATACATCCCACTGCTAAGTCCTGGCGTCCTCTCAGTGTGAGAGTGTTAAAGATATGGTATGGTTCCCAAGCGGGCCCAGTGCGGATTGGGAACTTCACTCACAACATTGAATTACTATCGCCCAAGCCCTCTCATACTGAGAGGAGGCCTGTGCCCTGCAGTGGGACGTATATAGGCTGATGATGATGATGATGATGATTGAATTACATCGTTGCTGTGAGCAGGTTTCCTCACTGTCTTTTTCTTCACTGAATAGCTCGCTTCGAAATTCGACTTTTCGGTTTTAAGTTAGATGAAAGAAGTACCTACCTAATAGTGACAGGTTGGTAACCGGACTCCTAAGACTTAAGGTCATAACTTGTTCTTTTTCGAACATGAAAATGTCGCGAGACTCACTAAAAATGGAAAATCCGAATAACCCTAGCCGTGGTGCGCTTTTGGAAGCAGCCGACACGGCTCCTGGATGAAGGGCTATGGACTACCCCGTAACATGTCGAGTTAAACTTGGTTTAAACTGTTATCCGAATTTTTCATTATTTGCCTCAGTATTTTCATTAGTCGCCTCTTACGACACCCACGGAAAAAATAAAGGTTTATTCAATCAATGCCCATAAACATGAATGCTTACCCATCAAGCTAGTCACACAACAGTAGGTCCCCCATATACTGTACTGAACTTCGTTCCAATTGAACCTGTACCTCGCAAATAAGTACATAACAGCGAATTCACCTGCAAATAAAAAAGAATTTGTTTTGTTAAATAAAAGTATATCTTTTATCTTTTTATTCTTCATCTCTGTGTAAGAAGATTAACAATTTCGGTAAACTACATGAAAAAGTACTTTCCTATTTACATTGTTTACTTGGAATTCGAAAACGGCACAAATAACTCGTAGCTTGTTTTAGTTATAACATACCTATACATTGGATGTACTACAGAATTGTGATCTGATTACAGAAAGTTGTAATTAGAGAGAGGAATGTTGCATTGGTTTGGACACTTGAAAAGAACGAATGAAACTTCTAGTTTCTAGCGCTGTTATGTTCATCTTGCTGACTAAATTGAACACTTAAATTAATTATTTTTAATAAAATATTTACCATACAGTGGTCCAAAGACGACGCAGACCACAATAAGCAACAAACTGACGCGTAATCTTCTGTTCCCTGTTCCTTTTTTAAATACAACAGTAAAGGTTTCAGCTACCAGTTTTACGTCAAAGAACTCTATTACGTGACCCATGCAGCTTCTACTTTCCTGAAAAAAAAAGATGACTACACACACCCGACGTAAACGTTACTTCCTTCATGCAAATACGTTTTGTTACTAGTAATAGCCTCGACATATAGGCTTTATGTGCAGTAGTGTTTTATATGCAGGAAACATTATACATTATTTTTATAGTGAAAGAAAACGAGCACACTCACGTATTTACATTGAAATTAGTTTGAAATGTTTCGAAACGATTCGTGACCCTTCATCGGAAGCAACTCGCCCACACGGATTGCCTTTCTTTCAGCTCGACGTACGTGAGTGTATCCGTTTGATTTCACTATGAGTAGTCTCACGGTAGTTTTATACATAGTTACATTTTAGTTTAAAATATTTATATACGACGATTTATCCTTACCTTTTTTTCAACTGTATCTTTTTTTATATCTTCGATAGTATAAAATCCATAAATTAAACTAAACAAATATAGCGATGCTGAAATCGAAAACACCCCATAGTAGCCAACCCATATTAGTAACACTCCGCTTAAGGCGTTTCCGACAGGGACTCCCAACGACATGCAGAGATTTAACATACCCACTCGATATGTCCTATTTTCTTCAGTAGTTATATCACTTATGTAGCTAAAGACTCCTACAAAGTTGGTGAACCACCCTCCTGTGATCGCTGGGAAAATAGCTTCAGTCAAAGCTGCTGCTTCAACAGGCAACTCGTAGAAGAAGTATGTGTTAATTATGAATCCGATGCAGGTCACAAATTCCCCTACTATTGGCAAGAGTATGCATATTTTCCTTTTTCCGGTCTTGTCACTCCAGGCACCAACAAACAGGATCAATAGTACTGGTAAAGCTGTTTGTATCACATTCTTCCACGCTTGTATACTGGCTGTCAGCTTTTGAACTTCTTCTTCATAATATGTGTAATTTTTGGTTTCTCTTAAGTACAAAGCATCACAGACCTCACTGCTGTAGTTAAGGTTTACACGACAAGCTTTTTCGAGATTTAAATTTTGTATTGCTAGAGATGCTAAAACACTGGGCATTATATAACAAGCCATTATGGGTTCGACTGTCGTGTTGTCTTTTATTAATTTTAATCTTTCTCGTAATGTGAGCTTAACAGTTGTTTTAATTTGAGTTTCTGTATCGCTCGGATTAAGGGGTGAGAGCTCACTTTCCTTTTTATTTTCTGCAAGTTTCTCAATTTTAGGATCCATTATTTAATTGATTATTACTCTTGACTGATTTTTTTTCTAAATAGGTATCCAACTTCTGTATTCACTTCACGTGAGACTGATTGTCACTAAATAACGTTTGATGTTTTCTTGAACTAGTAGCATTTGTATACTTATGGATTTACCTACTACGTTGTATGTATTATTGTCAGTCTAGTAAAATATTTGCTTTAAATTGTAGGCTTCATGTTACCGATAAGAATGGGATTGCCCGGGGTTTAAGCCTGTATAACTCTTCATGTCTCAGAGTTTCACGAGTTTTATATCAATATTTACGAACATTGTGTTATTGCTGTAGTAGATCTAAGATTAAAAAACACAGTGACGTTAAGTATTATCTGACATACTTTGTAAAGCACACGAAAAGAAAACCATGACATTTTCAAGCTGTCATAACTCATAACTAAAAGTTCTATCGCTATTTATTTGTTCACAGATTAAGTTTTGATTTCATTATTTAGCCTTACGGAGCATAAAGTAGGCATGGCATAATTATTAACTTGATTTTATAAATGTCAGTTTTTAAAGTAAACCTGCAATGTATACTTATATCGGGTACTTACCCGATCATAAAGTATGCGAATTGATCTTAGGAAAGAGATAAGCGTCTCGTAATTAAGAGAGAGACAAAGCTCTACAAAACCGATGTTCATCGTGAAGACCGATGTGCAAACTTTATGGTCGGATAGGTACTGTAAATGTGGGTATTCATCGAATTTCTGGAGTGGGGACTCCTAATTCTTAGGTAAAAATTGTACAATGCAGTTACATTACTAGAAACTTGTAAGTACTACGAAACAAAAGATAAAAATCTAGTCTAAGTGTACCATACTTTTCAGAATGTAGGTACCTAACTGACCGATCGACTAAACAGTTTTTACTAGTGGTTTTGCGGTAATAATAAGCGCTTCTTTACATCCTATATAGTAGCAGTGTACTTTAAATAGCTTAACTATATTGTAGTCCGAATAAGTGCTAATAATTAATAATTTTAAACAAAAAAAAACCGACTTCAAATTTGGGCTATACTGAAAACATTTGTCTAATGATGGTGACCTTTCATCACCAGCAGGCCTGACTAATTACTGAAATTATAATTTTCAGTCTGCAGGTGCATTCAGTATTGAAAGAATTATCCTTTAACTCCTGAGCATTAAGGAGTTGACCTTCCATCATCAGCTCAGTCATTTTTTTTACTGTCAAACGTAAATACTGGTGTAGCTTTGAAAAATGTACTAAAAACATTACTTGTGCCTATAAAATTTGAGGGTTGCCCTCGATTTCCCTTATATTCCTTATATTAACTGTTGTTCTGTTATTTTATTCTTTGTAATTGTTTTATGTGCAATAAAGAGTCATACAATACAATACAATACAATTCCATCATCAGGTCAAGATATGCTGACAATGGGACCACCTGGAAACTATATCCTTTCAAACAAAAAAAGAATTTTCCAAATCGGTCCAGGTCAGTCTTCGAGTAATCAGCGAACTCACATAAAAAAAAAATGATAAAAATTAAATTGAGAACCTCCTCCTTTTTTGAAGTCGGTTAAAAAATAATTTTATTATCATAATCTTAACTGTCAACGAAACCACGAAGCATAGCGGTGAAATTTGTAACTATGACGATATTAGGCATTAAAACGACAACATAATTTCAACGCTTTGGATTATTAATATTTTATTCAAATATTTATACAGAAAGAGGTTTGACTGAATTACAATTCATTTTTCTGGATCCATTTTAATATCCTGAAGTTTTTCTTTTTGGTGTTCAAAGTACAGCCATCTGGAACAAATAATTGTTTAGATTAATCAAAATCCATTGAAACCTATTCGGAATTTAGATGGGTCATTGTCAAGCCTGGCAATTTTTTTCGGCAAAAAATGAAACACGTGATTTATAAAAATCAAAGGTATATTACGACTCTTACTCTAACTTGCAATAGAACTGAGTATCATTCAGAGATCAATTATTCGAAAAAAACGATTTAAAACGAAATAACGATATTTCAATTCCACCGGAAAGACTAATATGTCCACCGAGTGGCCTAATTATGTTAATTAATAATAAATAAACAAAACAAAAAGCGGTAAACATCTAAAACAAAAATAACGTTCATGATATATTCTCAAAATCATGAACAATCAGACACGTAAATACATTCAAAAAGTATATAAAAAATATTTTGTGTCTGTCTACCGAAACGACAATTCTTTTCGGTGGACCAAATATGCCTTCGTCCTCCGAAGACTAGGAAGCCTTCAAGTCTTCAAGAAGCATGTATGAAAGTGGGGGTTTGGTGGCTCTTTCTGGTTTTAACGTTGACGTATCCGAACTTTCAGAATATACATCCAAAAATTGTATACTTTTATGAACATTTTTTTCAATCAACAAACAGACTGCACTCACTAATTTTTAATGGTTGCTGCATTCTGAAGTCATCAACATCTTTCTTAGTAAGTAAGTTTCTTTGCTTTCAACATTCTTCTGTTTTTCACTGCAATACGTTCACCCATTTCATGGTACTAAAATAACTGGAATCGAAGGCGGTATTTTGCGTGCGATGTACTTTTAAGTTTCTTTTTTTATATTGTTTTTTTTTTCTGCATCGTCGTGCATCATTCCATTTTTCCTCCAAAGCTTATTTTGTATGTTTTTGTTAAATCTTCTACAGTTTTTTTTACCTTCACAGAATTTACGTTTAAACATTCACTAGTCATTTACGGATAAAACAAAAAAGGAATCAGAAGCTAGTTTTTAAAGTTATATTAAAAAATTAAACCAAAGTTCAAGAATCAATCAAAATACAATCATTTATCGTTTGGGTGTACAAAAAGTCCACCAAAAAGACGTCCACCGAATGGACTTTTTCCGCAATATCATTCACAACACCAGTCATTTAAAGGATTATTCAAAAGGCAAGGCATAATTTACAATGTTTGATTGCTTAACTAATTATTAAAAACGTTTGGTGGATTTATAGCGATGTACTTACAAAATACAGCAGTAACCGGAAAGACAATTCAACATTGACACCACCAAATGTTCTTGTTACACACAACAATATCGTCTGCTGCGCACAAATCACGGCAAAATGGATGCTAACAGGAATAGTACGATAGTGAATGAGTTAAATTATATGTCCCGGTTTATTCATTTGACATTTCCCTAATTTTTCAAGAATTTAAAGTAATGTCCACCAAAAAGACAAAAAATGTTGTGACAAGATTCAATGATGCAAAAAATGTGTTTTATTTCCATCTAATTTTTTAAATCCTATTAATGTTAAATGGAAATCATACATAGATTAGGGAAAAATGGCATTTTTGTACAATAATAAAAGAGATGTATTTTTTTAAAGCCACATTCTATTAACAGGTAGAACCCGGACAGTCCACCGAAGTGGACTTTCAGTTACATTTGTGGTGATAAACAAAACAAATAAATACATTTATAGAAAATATGATATAGTATAGTCTAGTACGTTTCCTGTACTTTATAGTTATGATGTAAATTAAATGCAATTATTAAAAATGTCTTATATATTACAAATGGACATGTTTTTTTAGGGTTATGACAATGACCCAGATAATGTTACCTCCGTATTTGAAGAGTAATTAGATTCTAAAACGTGCTTTTCTTTTTTGTTCTTGCTCTGATTTATTTAGTCTGAAGTTTCACTGGGGTTTTACAGCCTTAAAAGTTAGCCTTTGTCACATAATTATGTACTTTCAATCTTAATAGTGACCACAATAAGTATGTTTTTATTGAATCTTATAATTCAGTGACCAGGCCTGTGATCAGTTTTACCTAGCTATAGATATAATTATACTATTTAGACGTAAGAGCATTTTCAATGACAATAATTAAACATTGGTTTCGTTAGCGGAAAAAAAAGTTGTCATTTTTTACTATAATGCCTACGTCTTTCGCTACGTATCGTCGAGTAGTAGAAAGAACTACTACTGTCAGAATGTTATCCTACGTCCCGCTAACGAAATTTCGATGTTCAGTTGCATGAATACCAATTCCAACTTTCTCTCTGTGGACTTCTCTCTTGTGGACTTTCTCTCTGTGGGCATGACATCTGCCTGGAGAGAGATCTCTCTATTGGAGTTTTTCTTTCAAAACAAACCATTTAAACTGCCTACCCAAAAATAGCAATGGCGGGCAGCGTGAGACCAGCTCCGAGAAGGAAGACGGCTCCGGGTAGGATGTTGATGGTCGCCATATACACGCGGGAGTAGAGGGGCCCGTACACCAGGGGCATGGTTGCCTCCGCCAGGCCAAACAGAGAGTTCACTTTACCTGCAGAAATAAAAAACAAACATACAATCACGCCTGTATTCCCAAATGGGGTAAGCAGAACACACGAAACGTGATATAAACAAAATAAATGATTGTGACTGTTTCACGCTTCGCAGCCACTTTCCGCATAATTTCAGGTTTGAAGGTAGGAAGAGGTAATGTAATAGTGAGAAACCTATTCCCTTACTCGCCTCTTACGACGATTCTGAGCAGTTTGAAGGAGTTGATAACAGGGACTTTTATGGACCTTTCCTTAGGCATAAGTAGCTCTGAGCTATACACACAGATGAGCAGTGTAAATTGCGCTCTTTCGCTGTTATCTGGTAGGTAAAAGTTAAGCACACTTGGCTTCTATTTTAAGCAAACACTTCTACTTAATGGATTCTCATTATTTGTACTGCATAAGCCTATAATTTTTATAACACACGTGGAAAGAAGAAGCAGACAAATCTCACGTACACTCTTTGGTGCGGTAAGTTGAAAGTAGAGTAGTCATTGTGAATGATAAGGCATTAATTTGCTTCACTCGCTATTATTTTCGTCACAGCACACATAAGAGAAGTGATAAATGCAAATTGCACTTTATTAAACAGCCTTTATACTATACAGCCAGGACACGGTATCGTTAGCAACTGAGGTAACTACTTTAAGACAGTAGCTCTTAATTACTGTAGAGCGTTCGTTTTAGCATAAATTAGAATACTAAAAGGATTAATAACCGTTCCTCCTCCTTATGATAGCCTTTTTTAATTTACTTACCGAATTCTTCACCATTGACGAGCTTGGTTGCAATAGATCGCATTGCAATAAACGATGTTCCATTCAGAATCTCAAGAAGAGGCGCTGAAAAAATAATACGTTTTTATTAAAGCGTAAATAAGGGAATTTTTGAATTCATGTGCTCTGCCTACCCCTCTTGGGAATACAGGCGTAAGAATATGTATTTTATGTATGTATGTGTAAATAAGAAAATATTTTTAACATCAAACCAGACTTGTGAGATTTTTGCGGATATAAATTAATGGTAAAACCATATGTGTAGACATGAGACACTCGGCCAGACCTGTAGGTTTGGCACGGTAACACGCTCGAGTCGCCTCGCGCGCAAGATAGTCTACCTGTCTTTTTTTGACGTCTCTAGTTAAATAGTGACAGGAATAGTCAATCCCAAGTGGAACTTGACTCTCGCCTTGCTGTGCTAAGCCAGTTGTTTTGAAAGCTTAAAATTGAAGCCAGTCAAGAGGCTTGAAAGTGCAAACAGATGAGGAATTCTCCTTCCACCTCTTCTTCATGTTCCCTGTCCATACACAGACTGGGTCATTCTCATTTTAGCGTAATCCGCCACTAAATAAATATCGCCATGTTAAAATTAACTTTAATAGATGTTTAGGTATGTGAAGATGAAGTTAGAATTCAGTCAGTCGAGTCCATGGCGTTTTTGGAATTATATTCCAGACCTGAAGCAGATTCTTAAGGCAAACTAGATAACGTTATTGCTGTACTAAATTATATGTAAGTGGTAAGGTGAATTACGAGTTTGCCCCGGCTTGATTTAAGTTTAATTCTTGTTCAAAATGAAACCATAAGATATAACTTGAGTGCAACTGCACTGGGCAAAGTTTATAGTTTGGACTTACAGTTTTCGGCGAAGCGGGCTAAGCTTAGGCGTAAAGGCGGTAACACAATCAGGACGCTAGCTGTATCGTAGCAAAACTATAATAAGCGTTTGTTTTTTTCTCTAGATATATGGAAAACCAAATGTGACACTGGTACTTTTTTTAATTTAGAATCTTAAGCAGAAATTTGACGATCAACTATGTTTTATTAATTTATTGGTATACTTTTGGAAAGTTTATGCGTTTGCATTAGTTTACAACTGCAGTCTCAAGTCGGGATTTTATTCTACTACTAATACTGGATATCGCCCTTTTGAATCTGAAAATCTGTTTTTTGGTTTTAAAAGTTTCAACTTCAGCAGTTTTTCGTATAGGTCAATTAGCCATTTATTTATTTACTTCTCACATGCCTACATCTATACACAATAGTATTTCGGCCTATTGCGCATAATTTTCATAAACGGAACGCTTTGTTTTTAATTATCATTAATTTAATAATAAACATCATTTAATAATTATCATCTTCAATGGTCTTTCGCCTTGTGCGCTATAACTAACAGCATAATCCGCTCTGCGGGAATTTCCTAATAATCAGGATAGTTGACGAGACTGTTGAAACTTGGTAGATTATTTGAAATAACAATGTAGGTGAGAATTGGCTGTGGGAAAATCTCTCTACGCCTATCGGTCCTTAAGTTGTGATAAGTAAAAATTACGTATGAAATCAGAGATGTTAATTAAAGGGTTCTCTTTTGGAAGGCATAAAGTTTTTTAGACTAATATTGTTTCGCATAACACCTGTAGTATTTGGGAATATAAATAATACGTCACGTAGGTTTGCTTGACAAGAACAACTGATTTATTTACTAACTTGAGTCTACCCACATTATACAATCATTCAGGTACCCTACACAATTAGCTACTACGACTGATTTCGCTGAAATTGTTTTTTGCATAATCTCCATTACGCATATTTTTTAACGCATAGGTAACATTAAAAACCATAAATACAGGAAGCATAATTATTGTCATCAAGACTAATGTCTAAAAGCATAAGCACAAATAGGCATAAAATTCAAATGGCATCATATCAATATGCATAACAGTATTATGCCAAAAAATAGTAAAGTTTTGTACCAATGGCTCGTAGTAATATTGTATTATTGCTATTCATACCAATGCACATATTCATAACAATGCATGTTTAATTTATGTATTATTTAGGAACTAAACCGATGTCGATGGTGGTCCGCGAACTATTCCGCGATGCTTAGGCGCTTCGCGCCTGGATTTCATACTAACCTAACCTAACCTAATAATAGTAAATACATGGTAACAACGGAACTGAGTTTTGAAATTATGCATAGTGACATTTATACCAAATAATTATTAGCCCAAACAAAAGTATGCGTAATGTGTATTCGGCCAATACAAATTAGTCCAAATTTAATTATGCTATTAGCGTAGTATGCCAAAAAAGTATTAGGCCAAAGTACTACTATGCGAAAGTACTGTTATGCCAAAATAAATTATTCCAAATCAATTATGCGTAACTATAATAGTCAAAATAAAATTATGCATTCCAAGGGGATCCCTAATTAAAGATATCATAACGAATTATGTCTTCATCCGCTCATGTTAATATGCGTTCAGTATTTGAAGTCGATTATATAAAAGAAATATTTTAAAACAGTCGAAACTATGACTAGAGTGATGAATGTGACTGAGGCGAGAGAAATATATCAGAATAGATGCGAATGGCGCTCTGTTGTCTCTGCCTACCCCGCATGGATTAAGGCGTGACGGTTATGTATGAATGTATGTATCGAAACTAAGAGTTTTTTAATCGGCCGGCCGATATTTTTTTTGAAAAGAACCGATTAGATTTTTGATGCTTATTCATAGATTCATTTTCTTACGTAACGGAGATATTTAAAGGCAACGTTTATAGAACGAAAAAGGAATGGTATGAATGTTAGATACCTAAAACACATTAATTCATATATTATACCCTTAGACTTAAGTATACATACCTAGATAAATTTCCAAGTCGTTTCTAGCGAATGCGTAAGCGAACGAGGCTACAATTTTACTCGTACAGGATATAATGCCAAGGACAGTGTCATCTACCTTCATGTGGTTGGTGAATAGACTTATGGAGAAAAGTGTCCCTGGAAATATTAAATATCAATCAATTAACGTAATATTATAGGTACGGACAGCTGCAGAGAAAAGTAACCCCCTAGTAATGAAACATTGTATGGACGGGGGGATACTTTTCTCTGCAGCTGACTGTACGACCGACTCCATTGATTTCAACTAATGTTTATTTGTGTATGACCCAGTTACTTTTCGTGTGCTCTGCCTACCATTGGCGATACAGGCGTGATATTTGTATGTATGATGCTTGATAATGATGCTTACCGAATAAGTTGGTTACAACGCTGTAGGTTGACCAAACACTGTATTGTACTTCGTTCCAGTTGAATCTATACCGCGCGAATAAGTACATTATAGTAAATTCACCTGCAAAGAAAAAGTCTTCCTGTATTATTTGAGCCTTAGTGCGAGTCCGTGATTTGTATAAAGGGTTCCGTACAAAATACTCTTTTAGGACGATTTCTATTGCTTCCTTTTATTTTTATATGTTTTTTTGTACCTATTGTGTGTTTTAGAAGTAAGTGATGACCTACCTATTAGATTTCACAGTGAATCACTGATCAAAGCAGAACGACAGAATACAGACATCAGTAATAAAACGCCCGTGTTTTTTTTTGTATGGAACCCTAAAATAATAAGGAATGAAGTTATGTAAATTAACAACATCGTGGGTTAAGAAAAGGGTTGGTCTGATGGTATTGTAGCAAAATGTAATTACCGTGCATTGGTCCAAAGATGACGCAGACCACAATAAGCAAGAGGCTGACCCTCAGTCTTCTGTTGCCGGCCCCCTTTTTAAAGACTGTCCTGAAGGTCTCTGCCACCAGTCTGACGTCAAAAAACTCAGTCACATGCCCCATGCAACCTTTGTTTTTCTGTAAAGTTAACATGCAACGCACCATGTAAGTTGAATGACAAAAGAATAAATTTTAAACTAGGTGGTGTCCATAACTATGAATATGAACTGCGTGGAGTTTGTTTTTATCGCAATCTGACGAAAACTATTATTTTTTCAGGTAAGAAAAGTTGCGTTAATCTAAGGCTTATTTTATAGTAAAGTGCTAGGCCGAATAGAATATTTCGAAGGCTGAGTAGGGTTAAAAGGTTCTTTTTTTCATAAAAGTAATCGTACTTTGTTTAGGTTTTATTTTTAAATAAATAATAATAAAATAACATAATTTACCTATACTTAATACCAAGAGTTCGAACTTTGTAAACTCGTTAAAAAGCTTACTGGTGTTTTTTTTCTAAATACACGTTTAGTCGAAAAAAATGTCTTACCTGTTTGTCAGTAATCTCTCTTTTTGGATCTTCTAGTGTGTAGAATCCATAAATTAAACTGAATAGATACAACGAGGCTGATATTGAAAACACTCCATAGTAGCCGACCCAGGTCAGTAATACTCCACTTAGTGCACTGCCTATTGGATATCCTAGCGACATGCAGAGATTCACCATTCCTACCCTGTATGTTCTGTTTTCTGTATTAGTTATATCACCAATGTAACTGAAAACTCCAATGAAGTTCGTAAACCACCCTCCGGTGATTGCTGGGAATATAGATTCAGTCAAAGCTGCTGCTTCAACAGGCAATTCATAGAAGAAGTATGTGTTAATAATAAATCCGATGCAGGTCACAAATTCCCCTACAATTGGTAAGAGTATGCATATTTTCCTTTTTCCGGTCTTGTCGCTCCAAGCACCAACAAACAAGATCAACAATACTGGTAATGCTGTTTGTATCACGTTCTTCCATGCCTGTATACTGGTTGTCAGTTTTTGAACCTCTTCCTCATAGTAAGTATAATTTTCAGTTTCTCTCAAGTATAAAGCATCACAAATTTCGCTACTGTAGTTCAAATTTACGCGACAAGCTTTTTCAAGATTCAAATTTTGAGTAGCTAATGATGCTAACACACTAGGCATCACATAACATGCCATTATTGGTTCTACTGTAGTGTTGTCTTTTATTAATTTCAACCTTTCTCGTATTGTGAGTTTGACTTTTGTTTTCTCGACCGCTGTAGGTGTGTCTGGACTGGGATTAAGTGGCGAAAGCTCAGTTTCTTTATTATTTTCTTCTATTATTTTAAGTTTTGGATCCATTGTTGCGCTTTATTTTTTTTTACCAGTTACAGTTCTTTCTCGACAGTCTTGTTGATAGCGTAGTCTGTCGACTACGACTGTACTGTATTAACCAGCAGTAGAAACAATCGAGACTGAATATAGTTTACTTATTTTCCGTATAACGTTTATTTGTATAAGTATGCGTTTATCTAGTACATGTTACATATAGTTATTAGTCTAATAAAATATTTGCTTTATAATAAACGGCGTACATTACTCGATAAGAATAAGATTGTTCAGAGTTTCAATCTCTTTAATTCTGTTTGTTCACTTAAAGATATAATTAGTATTGTTAAGATTATCATTGTGTTTGATAATAACAACCTTAGTGTCTGACGACTTTGACGCAATCGACTCATCGCTACCGAGAAGGTAAGCAAACAACAAATTGATATCGCTGTAAGTATTTATTTTATAGGCAAGGATCAAACTCAGACGAGCACAATTTACAGTACTTGAGGCAGAGGAGAATACAACCACATTTTACATACGTGAGATTTATTCTGTGGAATTTAAAGCTTCATTCAAGATTTCCAATTTCCTCAGCCGTCTGACACCTTTTCTGTGTTCGTATAGTAACCATCTGCAAAAATAATGTGGTTTTTTTAGTTTGTGATTCTCACATTCTCGCGAGTCTCTCATTTGAGTTGACTTTTGAACACCATTATGTGTAGGAGCCGTTGAGGGCTGACATTCGAGCGTTTGATGCGCCGGAACTTTATTGCTCTAAAAACTTTTTTCATTAGAAAGAAAACTGAAATTTGTAGTGTGTCATTACAGTGTGTGCGTATAGAATGTCATATTTATTTTGTACACACACTAAATGATACACAAGCTGCGTCCTAGAGGTTTGACCTGTGGAATCTCACGCAGAGAGTTGAGAATTCGAACTCGAGTGGACACCACTAAATTTTTCGGAATTTATGTGCGAAATTGAATTAGAATCTTACCACGAACTAATCAGTAAATGAAAACACGGCGAAAAAACTGGAACTTGCAATGTCGAGTGTGAAGTCTCCATTCCACATGCGTGGGAGCTACAGCCCAAACTTTCTCATACAGCGAGGAGACCTGTGCCCAGCAGTGAGTCTACGGGTGCGTTTACGTTCACTTATATCAGCACTTACAAGAATACAGCGACTGCAGGGGTAGTCATGATGCCACCCAATAGGAAAGCGGCCCCTGGTAATACCTCCATAGTAGCCTTGTACACGGAAGTATACAGAGGCACATAGATCAAAGGCATTAAGTTCTCTGTTAACCCGAACATGGAGTTAACTTTGCCTGTAAGTAAACATTTGTTTTAGACTAATGAGAATTTGCGAAACTGTTTTTTTCCTAGCTACCTGTCGCTAATGTACTCATATTGTTTAAGTTTTATCTTTAAAATGGGGCTAAAACTGTTTACGTAACGTGAGAGAGTCAGTTCTTTTTCAGGTTTCGTTTATGTAACGTTTTGTGTGCTATGTGTACTCTATTTTGCCAAACACGCGTGATGTGTATCCCTAGCGGTTAAATTATTATGTGTCGAGAGCGTTTAGAGGAGTGAGCGCTTATGCAAAGTTTGGCCAATACATATGAAAAGAACAACATTGGTCCCAAACTAACACCCTCAGGAATACCATGTATGATTTTCTTTTCAATTAAAATCTTGTTTGTAGGTTCACTGCAAAAACAGGTTCAGATAGGTAAAGTATTAGAAAGATGTTCGGACACATCTATCGACGACGTAACATCGTTGACATTTTAAAGTTGTCAGTACAACCGAAACTGGTCAGACATTATCATTCTATTTCCACAATATTTGCTACCATTGAAACTGGTTCAACAGTTGGTATGTAATCATGATATTGTAAATAGATCGATAAACATGTGTGTTAATTACTTAATTAACGATTTCTAACCTATTTAAATTCATTTGTGACTAATGTGATAAGTATCACATCTTTTATTTATTTATTTTGTGGTCATATGTTTTTGTTTACACTAATAATTTGATTTTCATTGTTACTTTATTTTTAACCAACAAAACGTACGTACTTGTAGGTATTATGTGTATTGTGTATGTATTGTTAAACATTATCTAAATGACTCGCAAATTTTTGCAACTGATTTCTTATGGCTCCTGTTATGCATATTTTTTACATAATAATATATTATATTCGTAAGTAATTCTTGTTGTTGTCATTTCCTGAAATAGAAATACCTAATTAAAAACTGAGATTTGTATATTGAATAACTTACCTAATTCATCAGGAGCGACTAATTTCGAAATGATAGATCGCATTGCGAGTAGAGATGTTCCGCTTAATATTTCTACTAATGCGGCTAAAAGTAA
The DNA here is from genome assembly GCA_005406045.1 of Adoxophyes honmai. Classification (NCBI taxonomy): domain Eukaryota; kingdom Metazoa; phylum Arthropoda; class Insecta; order Lepidoptera; family Tortricidae; genus Adoxophyes; species Adoxophyes honmai. Next base: position 23,740 of record BHDV01070269.1, on the reverse strand, counting down.
TAAAAAACATTGATTGAAAAAAAAATGCTTGTAGAAGTTGTAACAGACATCCGTTGATAATTCACTAGGGTATATAAATATAAGCAGTTATGAAAGCTACGTATATGTATTAAATAAATATTGGGCTTACCAACATACCACAGCTCAAAGTTTTTGAAAAAAAACTAGGTAAAATACTAAGAAAAAAGGCCCACAACATCGGTATAGCTGATAGTAAACGTCAAATTGCTAAAAACCATTTAATTCCCGAGTGTATTGCGTCCGTCGAATAACAAAAAAATGTGTTTAGTACTCCTTCCCGGCTTTTAGCCCGTTCGAACAAGCAATGAGATTAAGCTTTCTAAACCGATACTAGCAGAACTAACGTTTACGTATGTGCAGAATCGCAGAAACATAAAATTAGAATAAAAAAAATTATAATACTAAACAACATTAAAGAAAACGCTCTTCTACAAACCTAAATAAAATATCCGTCCCGTTGGTGCAAAGCAGTAGATGAACGAGCCAGCTATTTTGCTGAGTGTGGAGATGATACCCAACACGGAGTCGTGCCACTTCAATGCCTTACTGAACACAATCAACGATGATAAGGTTCCTGAAAAAAACATACACACATACATACATATTCTCACGCCTATATTCCCAAAAGGGGTAGGCAGAGCACATGAATTCAAAAATCCAGTGCCACGTTTAGCAATTTCAGGGTAACCAGATGGTTAAACGTGATATTGCAGTGACAGGTTGCTAGCCCATCGCCTACAATACACTAACCCTTTCCCAGACGCCACCCACGGCAAAAAGGGGGAGGTGCTTCTAACCCGACACCACACGGGTTGGGCACCACACCACCTGAAAAAAACTGCGCATACGTCATACCTACGCGATTCACAGTTGTTAGAGTTTACAATTTACATTTTTTTTTAATGTGATATTCTGCAACCGAATTTCATAGTTTGGTTTGGTTTTAGAAATGCTTCAAAGTTGTGCATTATTAATTCAAAGCTTACCCACAGTATGGATGATTGAATTGTACGCCTGGAATATACTAAATTTGAGTTCGTCCCAGTCGAATCGGTATCGTGTTGACATGTACGTGATGGCGAGCTCACCTGAAATGAGGCATCATCGATGACTAATAAAGTGATAACCTTCATTTATAAATACTTAATTTAGATTGATTACCAAGAGTTTGTGTCGTACTCTGCCTGTTTAGTTTTTCATTTTACATTCCTATGTACCATACCCAAACGTATGATACCAGCAGGATTTATTTGACACTCTTAGATATTGTAAAGAAGATCAAATCTAACATAAAATACCTACGTTCTATTTATTCTAAGTTCAGATAAGTACGCTTTAACTGACAGGCTAGCAACCTGTCACTATACCTCTGTTAGCTAACATTGAAATGTAAAACAGTCACAATTTTGTCTACGTAACGTTTGGGGTTTTCTGCCTACTCATTTTGGGAATTCAGACGTGTTGTTTATGGACATATCGCTGCCCCAATATTGCAAGGTTGTATGTTACATTTTTTCACAAAATGAGTTATGGTTAGTACGTAATTCTACGTGTATTTAGCTATATTTTCCTGAAACCAGGGTCTTAATATCATCAACCGTTAGTCCAGAAATCCCGATATTGCATAGTTCTATGTCGTGGTTATAGAACTAACAAAGGTTGCAAGGTCCTATGTTTAGTCCTATGGTTGTTATTATTGCATATTTTAGTAGTACAAGACTAAATGAAACTGCATCAAATGGCATTCAAAACAAGTTCAAAGTTCCGGGACACGAGACAGCCTACCGTCAAAGTCCCGGGAATTCCCGGGACTTCCAGACTTGCTTTTTTCTTTAATGGGCCTTTCGTAAAATTATAATTAACTTAGTTTTTTTTTTGAAAATTTAACGGATAACTCACGTCTATTAAAGCGAGTTTAGCTCGACATGTTTCTTCATCTTATTCGCGCGAAGAGAGCGGTGGCGCGCAGTGCGCGTTTGGCAGAAGCAGCCGCCGCGGCTCCTAAATGATGGACTACGAATTATCCGGAAACATGACGAGCTAAACGTGATATAATGAATAAACGTGAGTTATCCGTAAAATTTTCAAAATTAGTGAGTCCAACGGTAGTTTAATGTTCAGAGTTAGTTTTATGTTTAAAATTGTACATAGATACAAATACGCTTATGTTCCCAAATGGGGCACGTAGAGCACCTGAAACGTGACATAATATATACAAAACCATTATTATGACTTTTTCACGCATAGCAGACATTTTGAGCATATTTTTTTAGGGTTCCGTAGTCCACGTCCACGAGGAACCCTTATAGTGTCGTCATGTCCGTCCGTCCGTCCGTCCGGGCTCGTACTTCGCCGCTACTGCACATATTGTCACCGAAATTGGCGGAAAGATAGACAATGAAGTTCCAAAAGTTGGTTTTTAAAATTATGAAAAAAAAAACATTTTTCTGCCTTCCATACAACGAAAAGTGAATTTAAAACATTAAATTGGACTAACTCCAACGTGTGGGGTATCGTTGAAAAATGCACTAATAAATGCTTGGAAACTATGTAGATGAAAACCACCCGTCTTGAGGTAATCTAAAACAAAGTTATAATTTGAAATGTGACCCACTGCAACTTTTGAAATATTTGTAAAATAATTCTGAAAAATATGATATTTACCTCAAAATAAGTACTTTCAATGAAAATTATAGCGGACTCTGTATAATGCATAATTATTTTTATGCAACTCGACCAACTTTATTTAGTTCAGTCGTCCAAACAAAATGTATGGAGTCAATCGCAATGTGAAATTTAGCTAGCTGTGGAACCTAATCATGTGAGTGCCCGACACGCTCTTGTCCAATTTTTTATGCAGGTTGATAACTGTCGCTTAAAGCATATCTAAACCTGTTTCTTTCGTCGCCTCTTACGACTAAAAATGTACCTATTAAAAAGACAACTGTTTGTAAAATAACCAACATTAATTACAGACATATACATATATTCTCACACTAGTATTCCCAAGAGAGGTAGGCAGAGCACATGAATTCAAAAATCCAGTCCCACCTTTAGCAATTTGAGGGTAACTAGATAGTCAAACGTGATAATTGATAATGCAGTGACAAGTTGCTAGCCCATCGCCCAAAATATACTTCATTAACCCTTTCCCAGAGTCGCCTCTTACGACACCCACGGGACGAAAGGGGAAGGTGCTATTCTAACCCGGCACCACACGGGAATATTAATTAAAAATTGAAAAACCCCTGACGAGCCCCAACTCGATGGATTTACTGAACGTGTAACATTCTTATCACTCCTAACAAATGACCTGACGACCTTGAAGACCTGAACCGATTTCCACCAAACATAGCTAAGAACACTCTCGACTGATATAACTACCTGCTCTCTCTATAATATTCGTCATTTTCCGCATTCAATGAATAATTTTAGTACTAAATACTACGCTACAGAACAGCAAAGTTCTATGTTTCTCAATAGAATGTTTACTTAAAGGGATGCAAAGTTCTATGTAAAAGAGAAATTGTTTATATTTAATATATAATAAATGATTTAGTCCTTATTTTTGTATTTTTGGCGTAAGTATATTTGTGTTTCTACAACTGGCATACTCGTTCATCGACCAGATCTTTAACTAGCGAAATATAGGTGTACTTATTTTCAAAGCTCTTTATCTCAGTTCGATGGTCATGTAACATACAACATTATAATATTGGGGCAGCGATATGTTACTCAAATTACCATAAACAGGACCGAATGAGATGCTTACTATAGATAGCAAAACAATCATGCGCAGACGTCTCTTGTTAGGGCCCTTTTTGAAGACCACTCTGATGGTTTCACTGACGTTGGAAATGTCAAAAAAAGTGCGAACGAAGTACAGGACACCTTTGCCGTCATGCTGAAAAGATAATTACAAATGAAATTAGACTGATTAGTATGAATTTGAAAAACATAGGAGCTGGTGTGGTAGGTAAGTGTAAGTAATCTCGGATTTATAACAACCACTTTAAGGCCTGACTTTGCCTAAATTGTAAATTGGGCTGTTAAGATCACTTTCTAAAAGTTATTCTTAATTTACATTGCAACAGCCATAGAGCGTCGTCTGCTGTCTAGAACATGATGGGACAATAAAACGCTACTACGCATGTGGTGGGGTGGCACGTGCAGGTGTGGTTAATAAAAAAAATCTGTTCTTTCTTTGTCCCCTAAAAGATTCTATAAGCTATCAATGCTAAAGTTTTGTCAGGTCCTGGAGTAACTGCAAATTCGGTATACCTACATGTCTTCAGGGAACAAAAATTTACTTGATAGTTAAAAATTTACTCACCAGTTTTGGCTCATTTGTCCGTTTTGGATCCCTTAGTCTGAGTGAGATGTAGGTGATATTGACCAAATGAATTAACAGTGATGTTCCATAAACCGCGTAGTAGCCAAATTTCTTCAGAACGAACCCTGAGAGAGCCATGCCTATTGGCAATCCCACGAACGTGCAGTACTGGACGAATCCCAGTCGGTGAGTCCTGTTCTTGACCGTAGTAATATCGCCGATGTAACTAAACAAGCCAAGGAACAAAGTCGACCAACTGCCCATAATAGCCGGGAACAAAACATCAAAGAAAATGAGGACTTCCACAGGCAACTCGTAGAAAAATACGACGTTAATAATGTTGCTGATGCACTGCAAAATCTCTCCAATCAAGGGGAACATGATTACTATGATTCGTCTCCCGGTCATGTCACTCCAAGCCCCGACGAATATTAGGATTATGCATGGTATCACTGACTGTATGGCGCTTCTCCATGCTAATCTGGCGGCCACGTACTGCTGGACCTTCATTTCATAGTGCGTGTTATTTTCAGAGTCTTGGTTTCTAAGCGAAGTGCAGATTTCATCTCCGAGGTTTAGGTTAACCCGACAAGCTTTTTCCAATTGGAGAGTTTGCGTGCAGATAGCTGCAAAAATACTTGCGGTGAGGACTAGAACACCGGCTGGTTCTACGGTAATGTGTCTCGATACGTTATTGAGAGTAAGTTCGGACCTGTCTTCCTCGGTCTTTAGAAACTTAGTTACCCCTTCGTTTGCTACTTCCATCGCCATCGTAGTTCATTTAACTAGAGCGTGTTAGCCCAAACGACTAACATATTAAAATAATATATGTTTCGTCTTCTGCTTAAGGCTTATCGAAAGATAAAACATTGTCAGTATTTCCTTTTTGTCACGATGACTTTGAATATTATGTTATTCTGTATAATCCGGTAGCTAACTGTTTGGAAAACGTCACAAAAATCGGAGTAACTAGATATAGAAGTGTCTAAGCTGGCTTTATTCAAACGAATACGTGTCGCCTGTTCATTCTAACCACGATATGATACTGACTACTATACAGCAATTGAGTGCTACCGCAATCACGCCACGCTCACTTAAACGAAATCGTGAAGTGCGATCTGTTTTGAACCCAAGTGACACTGGCACAAGGTTTGACAATGTTCTACTATTAGCAAATACGTCATAGCATAGCCGAAGAAAACGTCTTGCGTATTTAATACTTCGGTTACTGCGTATCTATTACGTTAAGGTACAAGTCAGTAGCCGACGACGGCAGGCAGCAGCGGCTGAAGATGTGTCGCTAAAAAAACTTACCAGCTTCGATACAATGCCATACGTAGGTAAGAATTAGAAATATCAAATAGAGAGACGCTGTTATTGTGCGCCATTATCTACGAACTTGCACCTCCAGGTCGTTATATTTGCTATAATGTGGTATCGGATGCTACAAAATATTGGGGTGGTTAAACTTATTTTTCTATGCGAGTCAATTTAATACAAGTACAGGTAAAAGTATGTCAACGTTTGCAATAAGAGGTGTAGAGAGTCTAGACGCCGTTATATCCAGGAATCTATAGAAAACTGCCCTTCTTCCAAATTATGGAACTTCTTCAAATGTTTGGGGTGAGCAAAGCTAAACAAAAGTTTTCCAGTTATGTTGACCTTAACGCTCTTAATATGCATTTCAGTGCTCTCCAGGTCAGTACCTATCTTTCAAACCACGTAAGGCGACAAGCTTGTCAATGCTCCTAAAATGGCCTTTTCTAATTTAACTTGTTTTTGTTTGTGCAATAAAGTGTCATACAATACAATACAATATGAATGGTAGTGTCTAAGCTAATATGAACCAAGAGAAACATAAGAAGCAATAAACTTACTAACTTTTTTGCGAAGCATAACAACGAAATTATGAATCCTTTTAACATGGGTTTGCATCATGGTATCTCTAATATATTTTTCAGCAACTTTAATTTGACGCAACATATCCCTATTTAGCTACTGCAGAGGAATGAAATAAAAATCGATGTCACTGAAACAAAAATTATATGTATTTTTTTTTTTTTTTTTTTTTTTTTTTTT
>BHDV01070269.1:0-16776 GCA_005406045.1 Adoxophyes honmai | reverse complement strand
CGTTTCACGCTGTTGGTCATTAATTGTGTCTTAGCTCGGTTCATTGTGAGTCCAACCTCAAGGCTTGTCATACTTAGATCATCGAGCATTTGCTGAAGTTGTTGTGGTGTGTGGGAAAACAAAACAATGTCATCGGCAAAGCGCAGGTTCGTTAGCATTTTGCCTACAACTTCGATGCCCACTGCTTTATCATCCCAAGAGACCGCCAGCTTTTTGAATATTTCCTCTAGACAACTGGTGAAGAGTTTTGGAGACAGTGGATCGCCCTGTTTGACGCCTTTTCTGATGTTGAAACAAGGGCCAGGAGCGTGTAACTTCACGCTGGCCGTACTGGCGTCATATGCGGCAGCAACGAGGTCAACATAGGTGCTGTTAATACCTTGACTACGCAGGGCTGAAAATATAGCTGGATGGTGAACACTATCAAATGCTTTGTGGTAGTCCACGAAGGCCAGATATAGTGGCTTGTTGAACTCGTTGTACTTCTCAATAATTTGGTTAAGGGTATGCAAATGGTCCATGGTCGAAAAGCTGGGACGAAAACCAGCTTGTTCTGGAGGTTGATGTTGGTCCAGCTGTGGGGCTATTCTGCTTTCAATTATTTTTATGAATAATTTGTAAACATGAGAAGTGAGACTTATAGGTCTATAATTACCTATATCCGCTTTATCACCCTTTTTGTGTAGCAATATTATGCTAGAGTGACAAAGGCTTCGTGGGAATTGGCCAGTGAACATAATAGCATTGAACAAATCTGTGAGATGAGGTAGCAAAACAGACTTTCCGGCTTTAAGAGCTTCCGTTGTGATTCCATCCTCTCCAGGACTTTTTCGGTATTTCATGGACTTTAATGCAGAGTTCACCTCATACTCTGTAATAGGCGGAATGGCATCTGAACAAGAATATTTCTGAGTTGATGTGGAATTTTGAAAACTTGAGGAGTATAAGGATTTATAATATTTGGTACATATTTCGGTTATTTTATCTCTGCTACTATGCTTACTGCCATCTGAGTCTCGTAAGCTAGTAATCCACGTTTTTCCTTTCTTCTAGTAATCCATGTATTTATTAATAAGTAAAAAAATAAACTAAGACGAGCACAATTGACAATACTTGAGGTAGAGTAGAATATAACCACGTTTTAATTTAGTGGGATTTCTTCTGTGCCATTCAAGGGAACAGCAGCTTCCTTCAAAGCTTCTTCTTTTTTTAACCGCCTGACTCCTTTTCTGTGTTCGTAGAATAACCAGCTGCAACAAAAAAGTAAGGTGTTAGATTTTCTAAGATTAAATAAGAAAGGTAAGTTATTATGTTATATCAGTAAACTAGCTGTTTGAATATAAATTCAGAGTGCTCCAAGTGAGCGCACAGATTATTGAGATGTACTTTGAGATGATTTTGATGAGCTTTTTATTTAGAATTGTGGCTATAACTTCGACATTCACAAAAATAATGGACTTACAAGAAAACAGCGACGGCAGGCGTAGTCATGGTTGCCCCCATGAGGAAAACGGCACCTGGCAATACCTCCATGGTAGCTGTGTATACTGTAGTGTACAGAGGCACATAGACCAAAGGCATTAAGTTCTCTGTCAACCCGAATATAGAGTTCACTTTGCCTGTAAACAAAATTTCTTCGAATTAATAAGATAGAAGCATTTTTGGCTGACCATTAAATCAAGAAAATTATGGAAAATATTAGCCATATACGGCTTTTGCAGAATTTCGGTATCTATTTTTCATTGTTATTTCAAAAGTCATTCAGTAAGCCTAACCTAATTTAGGTATGTTATAATGACGTGAATTTACTTTAACTTCTTTGTTAATTTAGTTATCATTACATTGTGTATTTATGTTTATTATACCGGAGTTTCCACTATTTTTAAACAGCACGTGAAGCGTTATCTTAATTGTTGTATTCGTAAGTTACTGTAAATTCATGTTACTTATTGTTTTTACAACGGCTTCTGTTACGTAGACAGATGTTTTATGTTCGTCAGATTTGTAATTCTTATCAGTGCAATTATCATTTCCTACATCCAATTCATTTAATTTGGCCACTTAATTAGGTATTGAATTAAATTTCACAATGTTGTGCAACTTACCTAATTCGTCAGGAGCGACTAATTTCGATATGATAGATCTCATTGCCAGCAACGATGTTCCGTTCAGTATTTCCACCAAAGGAGCTGAAAATATTATTCGAGACAATTATAACAAAACTAAACTCTGTAGAAATTGATTTGAAACATTTAATGCGATGTTTTATTTTTGCATTTTTGATCTAATTGTTCTCATTTCAGCAAAAAGAGCAAAACAACTTGCAGCTCAGATATCAGATATTTCTACGTGATGTCGAGACTAAACAATGTTCGTGGATGTTTTCATAACATGTAATCATTAAACTGGCTTATAATTAATATGACATTTATGGTATTTGGTTAAGGTAAAACAAAACATTACGCGGAAATCTGCAGAGTTCTACATGGAATGTCTTATCAACAGGGCCCGTAACTTTCATGCCGATGACACAAAAATGACGTCACGCTCCTTAAAGGGTTATCCCAAATAGTTTGATTGTACATTATTAATCACTAGTTGTCAATCATTTTAATCATGTACAAAGAATGGAATAAATAATAGCTACTTGATACGTGAAACGTAAATAAAACTATTTGATTTGTTTTATACATACGTTTTATTAAATGGTATTGTTACCACATTTCAGTAATTACGTACGAAACAGAGTTCCTCTCTAACGTGAAGCACGCCATCCTTATTGCATTAATTCCCATGCAAAGAAAATCTAAGTCATCTTTGCGTTAATACGTAATGCAATATTCATAAAAATCGTTCTGTGTTGTAATCGTATTTTTGTTTGTTATGTATGTCACAAAAATACAATTATAAAAACAAAAACATGATTAAAATGTTTGACAACTGATGATTAATAATTTACAATCAAACTATTTGAGATCACCCTTTAAGGAGCGTGACGTCAATTTGACGTCAACGGCATGAAAATTACGGGCCCTGCTTATCAACTATAAAATGTTCTTTTTCAACATCAACTGCACGCAGCAGCAGAAGTCGTCAACAATTTAATTGAGTCGTTCGATGCATGCTACATACGGTGACCGCAAGGAACACGATTCTGAAGAAAGTAAATAATAAACAATTGGCTCAATATTCGTTTGCAGTCGGGTTTGAGAATCATGACAACAACAACATAATGCCACGACATGTCGCATGCTACTGCTGCATGTTGTCGGCTTGTACCTTTTTAAGCTTATATTATGTTATCTTGTAGCATGACAAACTTAATGGAGTGAGATAAAGGTAGTTAGGTTAGAAACTAAATAAAAAAATAAGATGTAAATGATTTGATTTTTTTCATTGTTAACAATTTTATTTTAAAGTTTCTTCAATAGTTTGCACCCGCAGTCAGTTAATGAGTTTGAGTTACGGTATTTGCATTTGTTTATTATTATGATCATGAATGGTTATGTTGTTTTGTTGTTTTTTTTATATGTGACCACCTCTCTCCCTTAAGTTTGTCGTGCTACTTACTAAACCCTGTAAAATAAAAAAATGCCTATTAATTGTACAAACCTAAATAAAATATCCGGCCCGTTGGTGCAAAGCAATAGATGAATGAGCCAGCTATTTTGCTGAGAGTGGAGATGATACCCAATACAGAGTCGTGAAACTTCAATGCCTTACTGAACACAATCAACGAGAACACGGTTCCTGAAAACGGAAAAACCATTAAGTAATTTTGTTTAATTTTTGCATGTTTGTAGTATTAACAGTCAGTTTTATTCTCGACATGTCTCACTCTAATCTGGCGTGTGTAAAAGAGACGACGAACACTAAACCCTTTCTTTGTATATTTATGCTTGTTGTTGTTTAATAAGTACTCAATACTCAATAATTTATTGCATTCCACAAATATTTTACAAAATAGTATTAGTTAAACTTAAGTTCACTGGTTAACAAAAAAAACTTAATTGTGGACCCTGTTGGGCACAGCAAAATCTTAAAGAGAAGGCAGCTTACACAATTATATTAAACATTAGATACACTTTCTTATTTACTAACGTACTTATAATAAGTATAAGTAGGTACCAATTCGACTTCCGAGACCATTCAAAACTATTGAAATGACTTATTTTAGTAGAAATAAGAGGTGATTGTTACCAATTTTGAATGATATCGATGCATATTGTTTTGTTCGAAATATGAAATATGAAAACTAATTAGTTAAGACTAAATTAGCGATGACGTTTGATTACCAAAGTTAGCACCCAATGTGCATATCGAAATGGTTAAAATTATCTGTTAAGTAAATGGGGCTATTTAATTTAGAGCTAGAATTTAAGTTATCTGTATTAACATTACCAAATAGCACACTGGCATTATTAATAACCTAATCTACACTAATATTATAAAGAGGAAAACTTTGTTTGTTTGTTTGTAATGAATAGGCTCAGAAACTACTGAACCGTTTTTAAAAATTCTTGCACAATGGTGCAAAAGTGGTGGTGGTGTCGAATGCGAAAGCCACATTATCCACGAGTAACATAGGCAAAATTTTATTTTGAAAAAAAAAAAGATTCTGTTCAATATGGCGCTGCGCAGACGACAGTGTTTTGTGCGCGCAGCAATAAATTGTCTGAATGGCGCGGTGACAGCTTCTAGGAATTTCCATTCAGAGTTTCGTAGAAAATGTCAGCGTGAATGGCGAGAATTTATTGCTGCTCGCACAAAACTCTGTCGTCTGCGCTGCGCCTATTTGGGTTTAGATATCTACATCTACACTAATATTATGAAGAGGAAAACTTTGTTTGTTTGTTATGAATAGGCTCAGAAACCTACGACCCCAAAATCCGAAATTTACGCGAACGAAGTCGCGGGCGGAAAGCTATAATTTATAAATAGAACAAAGAACGAAACAAATAGATTTCTATTTTTTTTCTTTTCGTTGCACCTACCATTATAGCATGGAATAAGACTAGTAGATTTTGTATGGGGCTCACTTCTTTCGCTAAAAGTCTACATAGCGACTGTCGCGTGTATAAAGTGTTTCCTCTAAGAGTTTTTAAAATTTACGCTGGTGATAATAAATATTGTTTTGTGTAATAATAATAAGCTTGCCAGCAAAAAACTGTCTATAGATAAAAATTAACAGCCAAGCCGTATAGATAAATAAGAAACTAATAAATTACTTAACTGATAACGATAAACACTAATTTTCACGATGATCTGTTTATAGCTTACGATAATACACTTATGTTGGATGACATAGGCTTTTTTACCTCGTTAGACATAAGTATAATTCCAAAACCAGAAATATTATGTACTTACCAAGAGTATGGGTGACAAAATTGTACGTCTGGAACATGCTAAACTGAAGTTCATCCCATCCAAATCGGTATCGCGTGGACATGTACAGTATGGCCAGCTCACCTGGATAAATAAATAAATATCACTGGACAATTTTTACACCAATCACCTAGTCCCAAAGTAGGCAATTTAATGCCTGTGTTATGGGTACTAGACAACGGATAAACTTACTTATATACGGATAAACATCCAAGACTCGAAAGCAAACATTCGTATTCATCATACAAACATCTGCCCCGACCGGGGATCGAACCCGGGACCTTAAGCTTCACAGTCAGGTTCTCTAACCACTGGGCTATCCGGCCGTCAAAAAAAAAAAAAATATTGACAGTTATTTATCACAAAACGAGGAATACCTAACCTAAAGAAAAAGTACAAATATTGCTAAAGAGCTTGTCGGAGTCTATGGTTTGTTATGAATTTTGGGCAGAATCGTGAAGGGGTAGAAAATGACATAACATAGAAATAATGACAGTGAAAAGTGGCGTCGTGAGATAAGGCATTTGTCTGGTACCAATATTGTGTGGAATCACAAGTGGGAAAAAGCTATCGTGGCTAATGCCTACTAATGTGACAAATAATCGAGTTAAGCTAATTCACGGCTACGTCTTAACTAACTTAACTTTTGTTGAATTTTTTTACGAATAACTCACGTTTATTAAATCGAGTTTAGCTCGACATGTACTTAACTTTCTTCAACTTAACTTTATTGTGTCATTTCCAATAAAATTCCCAAAAAAATGCAAAAACATTAGATTGTAGAGATTACAGAAGTAGGTAGGTACCAATTTATTTGCGTCATCCCCAAGGCGTGGCGGTATGCGTAAGGCATTTTAACACCGTTAAAAAAGATACAATTTTTCCGTCGTACGCTGACAATTACGAAAATTCAGTGAAAAAACAACGGAACATAAATGGCTTCTGATAGTTCTGTTTTACTAGTCGAGTTAACGTTAAGACGTATTATCTAGAGAAGTAAAGCAATTGATTTAAGTATCTAAACGATATAAAAAAGGTATATCTACACGATGTCTATGGTTCAGTATAAAACAGATTAAATTCGGTTCCATAGAAAGAAAGTCGCAAAACTAATAAAAAACAACCGTTTAAAAATGTTCATACCACTATTTAGCAGTTCAGTTTCATATAGATAGAAAATTCGAATTTAATTTGCGGTGGCGGGTTAGAATAGCACCTCCTCCTTTCTTCCCGTGGGTGTCGTAAGAGGTCGACTCTGGGAAAGGGTTAGTGTATTATGGGAGATGGGCTAGCAACCTGTCACTGCAATATCACGATTAACCATCTGGCTACCCTGAAATTGTTAAACGAGGCACTGGATTTTTGATTTCATGTGCGCTTCCTACCCCTCTTGGAAATACAGGCGTGAGAATATGTATGTGTTTGTGTATATAATTTTTTCACAAATTTAGATTAGAAATCTACAGTTAGTGTATCATAAGCACTGTTTTTGTTATCGAGTCTCGTGTGTCACCGGGCGGTGGTCGTCCCTATCTTGATGGGATTATACCAATAGTGATCTCATCATTATAGGTATAAGTTAACGGAAATGTATGTAATCCGTCATTGTTTAGAATTCCTAGGAAATGTATGTAATTCCTAAAATCGCACGGAAATGTGTGAAATAAATTATATCATACACATTTCCTAGGATTTGTACACAATTCCTTGATTTCATACATTTCCGGTAACATATACACAATGTACATTATTATATGTTTGCATCATCACGTAAATAAGTAGGTACGCTGCGGTTTTAATAGTAAAACTATCCCCAAAGGCTGCCTTATAAAAATAATGCTCTTTTCAGCACAACCACAATTTTCTATTTAATTTATAAAACGCGTTAACGTTATGAGTGTACATAGTTTATGAAATTAAACCGATGGATGAATGTCGTAAATAATCACAAGTATTGTAATACCCAATTATTTTTACATACATACAAACATACATCACGCCTGTATTCCCTAAACGGGGTAGGCAGAGCGTACGAAACACTACATAGACAAAACCATGACTATTTCACGTTTCCTGACCACTTCTAGTTTGGTTTTTAGGTTTTGAGTTGGCAGGTATAATAGTGACAGGTTGCTAGCTTGTCGCCTAAAATAGACCTTAACCTAATTCCTTGGTCGACTCTTACGACATCCACGGAAGAAATGGAGTGGTGTTATTTTAAGGCCGACACCACACGGAAAAATAATTATTTATAGTCGCACACATAACTTTATCAAAGTATCTACATTAATTTGTTAATTTTGAAAAAAGACATTTAGATGACGTACAAAGAACGGCTAAAATGGCAGCAATACGGAATTTCACAAACAATTACGCATCGGCGTCACAGGCTCGGGTCTCCAGCCGCACCGAACTCGTGTTCCAATTTAGAAATATTTTTTTCTTCTTTTTATGTTTTAAGATGTTTGAAAATTGAATGTTATTTTAATATCGATATCGATATCATAAGTTAGCGCTATAATGCTACCACATAATATAGGTTTTATTGCGGATAGCCGTATAGTAGGCACATTGAATGTAGATAAAGTACATAAAGGAAGTACCACTTTTAAGCCTTAAATTACATACATTTTATCAGACATAAAACATTATGTATTTAAAGACATGACGGTATTATTCACAGATAATCAGTAATATCACACTTAAAAGAGTCATGATTTTTAAATGACTCGATTTAGATAAAATCGTACGACTATTAATCCAAATTATACGATGCGGAAGGATTTGATTCGATCCTCTGTTAGGTTGGTGCTGAAATATTTTGGTTTCCTACTCTGTTTTAGACTTCTTCGACATTAATTTGATTATAATAGTAAACTAAGAATATACGAGTCCCGGATTGTGTCGGGTTAGAATAATAGCTCTCGAGGCGACTAAGGAATAGCTCAAGGTATGCCTAAGGCTCAATTCACACCAGAAGAGCGGCGAAGCGCTTCGTAGCGGAGCGCAGTTTCAGTGTCATGAGAATTTCAACTTTATTTTCATTACAATAAGACTTATTATCGCATGAGAAACTCTAACGATGCGCGCGGATGTCCGCGGATCCGCTGGAATTCCAGCGCATTCCATAAACAAAGCCGTGCGACTGCGCGAGCTGTCGCGGGAATGCCCGAGGATGCTCGAGTAGTCGCGACGGCCGCTGTCAATACATATGTCAATATGTCAATAATTATGTAAATTCCAGCGACTTCCTACGCATTCCAGCGGCTTCTCGAGCAGTCGCAGGAATCCTCGCGCATTCTCCACGGAGCGGGTCGCTGCGCTACTCCGCGCTGCGCTGCTCTTCTGGTGTGAATTGAGCCTAAGGAGCTCAAGGTATGCCTAACTCGACAGACTAATAACCGGTCGCGTCGCTATTAGATACATCAGTTTTATATTTTTCGAAACCAACATTATGCTAAAAGTCTCTGCGTAACTTGAAGCAGTCATAGTATTGTCTATGTCACGTTTCGTATGCTCTGTCTATCCCGTTTGGGAACACATGCGTAATGAAAAAATACGAATAATCCACTTCTTAAATCGAGCTTGACATGTTTCGAACAAGTCCGTTAGTCCTTCATCTTGAGCCGCGATGGCTCCCTAGGATTCCATTCGTTTGTAGTAATACTGTAATCTCAATTTTTGTCCCTTATAGGAAATTTTAATTTATACATTATACATTTTGTCCAAAATAGTTGCCAGGTTTTAATAAATGCAATAACTTGCTGCTTTGCAATTATTAGATAAAACGTAATTTTTGAGATATACGATTTGGCTACGATTTTGTTATCTATTACATCGTAAAATACTACTTAGTCTTCATATTAGAGATACGGCTATCAAAACGTGATCCACGTTTATCACCGCATGATCCAAACGAGTAAAAATTCGTAGAGTTTCATCACAACATTCGAATGAGGATTATTCGGACGTCATGCCATTATTGTCTTTTCCTATTCGCGATTCTACACAATATTGATATCACTCAGTCGCATTTCGTCACATGCGATATTTTTCACATTCATTACATCTACACAATCCTGTTTCTGCCTATTCGCGATTCCACGCAATACTGATGACAGATGCCACACTATGGTCTTTCGTCACATGCGTTACTGTTCACAGTTTTTACGTCTACACAATCCTGTTTCTGCCTAATCGCGATTCCTCACAATATTGATACAATACAATCGACTTTCATCACATGCGCTACACTTCAGTCATTACGTCTATACAATCCACCTATATCTAAGATTAAGTCTATCTCTAAGATTATAAATACGAAATTTTATAAAATTACTTACCAAAAACAGGTCCAAATAAGATGCTCACTATTGATAGCAATACAATCATGCGCAGGCGTCGCTTGTTAGGACCCTTTTTGAAGACCACTCGTATGGTTTCCCTGACGTTGGAAAAGTCAAAAAAGGTGCGAATGAAGTACAAGAACCCTTGACCGTCGTGCTGAAACAAAAGTAGGTTACCATTCATTGTTGTGTAGTTGGATTGTCATACGTTATTATTTCTAAGTGTTTTAAATTTTCGTAAATCGATGGCAGATCTTTTTATAAATAGTTTTTTGTAACAAAAAATCTTAAGCAAACCACATCAAAATTAGTTTTCAAAGTAATTAAGAATATTTGGTAAGAAAACGAATATGTACTAATGAATTTGGTAAGAGAACGAATGTACTCGCGATTTAAAAAGAAAACATCGCAGTAGAACTGGACATTATTTACCCGCTTTTACTTCTTACAGTGCTCGGCATTAAACTTGGCCAATGTTCCAACGCGGTGTGGGAGGCAAACGCCAAACAACGAACCAATTGCGCTGTAAACGCGACCAATCATCATCATGCGAACCAATCGCGACCTGCAAAACGACTTCTGCACCTCCCAATTTTGGCCAAGTCAAATACCGAGCACTGTACCCTGTTAAGTGATAAAAACGTTAAAAACAACTTTTTACTGAATTGACGTTGTTTAACGCATTGTAAATGAAATAAAAACGTATATCTGGCCATTTTTTTCCTCTTAACCATCTTTCAACAAAAGTTGGGAATCGTGTAAACAAAGAATTGGGAAAAAAAATTATGTACTTAAATAAATATTCCGTTCACATTCATTCTTAAATATGGGTAAATTAGAAGAAATTTGTTTACAGTATTGCGAAGTTTTATGGGAGGTTGGATGTTTTTAAACCAACCTACCATAAAACTTCGCAATACTGTAAACAAATTTCTTCATATTATGTCCATAACTTTCAAAATAATCACTTTGTATTAGGTATGAGAGGGCCTTGGGCTGTTCCCACGCGGGCCCAGTGCGGATTGGGAACTTCACACGCAACGTTGAAATACTTCGTCGCTGTATGTAGGTTTCCTCACGATGTTTTCCTTCACCGAAAAGTTCGTGGTAAATATCGAATACATACATACATATTCTCACGCCTGTATTCCCAAGAGGGGTAGGCAGAGCACATGAATTCAAAAATTCAGTGCCACGTCTAGCAATTTCAGGATATCCAGATGGTTAAACGTGATATTGCAGTGACAGGTTGCTAGCCCATCGCCCACAATACACTAACCCTTTCCCAGAGTCGACTCTTACGACACCCACGGGAAGAAAGGGGGAGGTGCTATTCTAACCCGGCACCACACGGGCGATGGCAAAATATCGAATTCGATATCAAAAAAATCAAAAAATCAAACCAATTGAGTGTTTTCTTGTATTAAGTTGTAAAACTCCTATTTTAATGCACATAATGCTATCCGTATCGTGTGGTGTCGTATTTAGTGTAAAACTTCTCAATTTTTATAGATGTCGTAGAAATTGTAGAAATAGGTTTGGGTATTACAGGCTAGCAATCTGTCACTATTATTAGGTCTTCCATGTATGCTTAAACCTAAAACTATGGTTTTGGCTTTGTCACGTTGCGTGTAGTTTGTTACCCCATTTGGAAATACAGGCGTGATGTACGTGTGTATGTGTGTGTTATCCGTAAAAAATAAATTGTAACCTTCTAAAATAGCAATTTTAACGTCTCATTTCTAGAAGTTTCTATCGTTTATTTATTTTAATAGAATATTTACACAGTTTACATACTACTTATTCGTATTATCTACTACTTCATCATTTTATGGTTACAATAAAGATTAATTACGTTGTGCGACTTCCTAACACCTAAGGTTAATGTAACTAGCTATGCTCAGTTTGCTTTACTTGATGCATAACATAATGTAAATCAATTTCACACAATGTAAACATGAAGTAGCTTTTATTCTTTTGAATCAGCTGTGTACTATCCTCGAGAGGAACTGGAGAATGTTGCAGCGATTTAGTTTGATATTGTTTTACACTATTATTATTCATAATTTTGTAACTGTACTTCACTTTGCACTTTACTTTGCAACTATACTTTATCATAATGCGCATTTACGTCTGCATCTAAATGTGTAGGAAAATTTGTAATTCGTGACGGTTTTATAGTAAGCATTTTCTACATTAAAAGTAATCCATTTTCTTAAACTTCCTATAGTGGTTGATTTCATATTATGACAAAAAAAGGACGATATATGAATTCAATATTTTAAACTTGTCAACTAATCGAAGACGGCCAGACCCAGTCTAACAAGGGAAAGTATAAATAGTTTTTAGTGATGATGACAGATGATGGAATCCAAGGAACGGCAAGTATTTGTGACCATTTTATGTTACGATATAATAAATACATAGGTATAATGGAAATTACCTTTATACCTTAAGATATCAAATTTTACAGGGTTCCATTAATTACGCCCAAGCTTCTAAAAAAAACACTCCTTTTTCACACATATAAGAACATTTTTTTTTCTATTTTTTACCGCCTTTGTCTACCACAGGTACCTCAGTGATAATGTTTTTTGGGTTCTATGATTATATAATTTTAGCTATTACCTTAGAGAACAGTGAACGGCAATTTATGGGATCAAAATTAAACGTTTCTGAGAATTATAAAGTACTCACCAGTTTTTGTTCTTTAGTCCGTTCTGGATCCTTTAGCCTGAGTGATATGTAGGCTATATTGGCCAAATGAATAATCAGTGATGTTCCATACACTGCGTAGTAGCCAAACTTCTTCAGCACGACCCCTGAGAGGCCCATGCCTATTGGCAACCCAACGAACGTGAAGAACTGGACAAATCCCAATCGATGAGTCCTGTTCTCGATCGTAGTAATGTCGCCGATGTAACTGAATAAGCCGAGGAATAAGGTTGACCATCCGCCCACAATAGCGGGGAAGAAAACATCAAAGAAAATAAGGACTTCCACAGGCAACTCATAGAAAAATACGACGTTAATAATGTTACTAATGCACTGTAAGATCTCTCCAATCAATGGGAATATGATCACTACGATTCGCCTCCCGGTCATGTCACTCCAAGCCCCGACGAATATAAGTATTATGCATGGTAACACTGATTGTATGGCGCTTCTCCATGCTAATCTGGCAGCCACATACTGCTGGACCTTTATTTCATAGAGCGTGTTATTGACCGAGTCCTGGTTTCTTAGCGACGTGCAGATTTCGTCTCCAAGGTCTAAGTTGACGCGACAAGCTTTTTCTAATTGGAGAGTTTGCGTGCATACTGCTGCAAAAATACTTGCGGACAGGACGAGAACACCGGCTGGTTCGACTGTAATGTGTCTTGATATGTCACTGAGACGCTGTCTTAGAGTAAGCTTCGGAGTATCTCCCTGCGTTCTTAGAGGCTCAGCCTCCTCGACGCTTGTTTCTGCCATCGCAATTACTTATTATCGTTACTTCACACTATACGCATTCATTATTCGGTTTATCAATTTGCGTGTTAATCTTGACGACCTACATACTACAATGATATGTTTTGTCTTCCGCAGAGTGCTTATCGAAAGATTAAAATGTTAATCGAAATGCCCTTTCGCTGTTCGATAGTATTTAAAGATAAGTAGAAATCTATTTTTCCGGGCTGGGTGCTGGAAACATCAACCATTTAGAGCTATTAATACAGTTCGAAATCTTGTGGCGTCATAAACAGGTTACCATAAAATTACTAGATAGCAGAAGCGATTTGACCGTATGTTTTTTGTAACTTAGGTCTATACTTTCATACATAGATAAAACAAAAGGTGGAGTGGTTTGATCGTTTAATTACCTATATCATACGAACTACATACAAGTTCCGAAAGCATCTTACTTTGAAGGGTTCGATTTCTCCTCCTCATAGGTACAACGCTATCATAGTGAGTTTTTGCTGCAGTCATTAAGAAAAAAACACTTATATAAGTATGTTAAAAATCGCTTATTTAGATGCTCGAGTCACTCCAGCGATGCCATATTGACTATCGGTACATTAAAGTGTTGAAGTGTTTGTATAATAATGATGTGGGACCGAGTTCAGGAGCAGAACATTGTCATTGCATTGTGAAGGGATGTCATCTCCTTGAAACTGTTTACTGTCATATTGGAAGACGCTTCTGGCGTGACAAGGACTTGGTAAGAACATTAATGGAGAATTCATCACTCACCTTCGGTTTGCCTACGACACTCGTAATGTTTCGTAGTCGTGGTAAAGTCGAAGGAAGAACTTAGCATGATGCTCGATGACCTCAATCAAGTTTCACAACGGATGGCCTTGAAAAGGTTAATGGACAAGACGAAACTCATGTTGAGGGCTTGTACACAAAACCGCGATGCGTCGTCGCATCGCAAAAACCTGCGAACTCGCTACTCAACTAAACATACAAATTGCCGGGGTTTTGCGAATTTGCGGCGTCGCATCGCATCGCATCGCGGTTTTGTGTACGAGCCTTGAATGTCAAGGTTGTGGCCCTTCCCAGTCTCTGCTGGAAACTCGGTACTCGAAGTGGTGGACTCATACATCTACCTAGCACAAGCGGCCCAATAAAGTCAAAAATACATTAGGCGACATTTGTCGTGCGACATGTTGAGCGATGTAGCGCGACGTCGCTGGACATCGCTCGACATGTCGCGCGACTTATATCCGCGTATATACACGTGTCGCGCGACATGTCAAGCGATGTCCGGCGACGTCGCGCTACAAATGTCGCCTAATGTATCTGTGGCTTTAGGTAGGTCCAACTTCAACGAAGCGTAGGACGTCCAACTATATGAACGGTGGAGAAATGATCTTATAAAGATCACCAGAAGATGCTGGATGCAGGTCGCTTCCAACCGGAACATGTGGAAGTCCAAAGGGGAGAATTATGTTAGCAGTGGACGTCCTACGGCTGAGATGATGATGATGGTAATGTATAATGAAGTAGAGTTTGAATGTGAGTTTTTAAAGAGATTTATAGGCTAGGCTACATAACAAATATATAAACATAATGTACCTGCCACCTCAAAACCCAAAAAATATTATGCTAAAAGTGGCCACAAAACGTGAAAATCGTTTTGTTTAACATGTTTTGTGTGCTCTGTCTACCCTGTTTGGGAATACAGGCGTGATTATATGTATGTATGCTACATAACAGTTCAACTCTTAATAGGTACCTAATAATGGGAAAATTTAGCCGACCATCCGTTAGACTTCGCTGTAGTCAAGTTACTGTGTTGATGATTGTACTTAAATCACATTATGCGGTGTAATTTGATTACCTTAATGTGTGGATTATGTGTGGGTGTGACCTATAATCTGATAAAATGTATGTTTTTTTTAGATCAATACCTATCCATGTTGATATAAAAGTAAATAACGTCGGCAAATTTTATTTTAGTGCGTGCACAGGTGAATTAGATGGCCATACCTTCTCAAGTCTGTAGTGGTGGTGGTGGTGGTCATGGGCGTAGCCAGGGGGAGGGTTTTGGGGGTTCAAACCCCCCTGAAAAGTTCAGGCTCCCATACAACAATCGTGATTTTTTTTTGTGTCCGACTCGCACTTGGCCGATTTTTTTTCGTCAAACCGCCCCCAAAACTAAATCCTGGCTACGCCCGTGGTGGTGGTGGTGGTGATCTACTTTGTTAGTAGGTAGGTAGGTTTATAAATTGAACGTATTTAAATAGTTGTTTTTTACTAGAGAAAAAGTCTTCATTGTTTTCCTTGACATTGTATATGTTACCGGAAATGTATGAAATCAAGGAATTGCATACAAATCCTAGGAAATGTGTACAATTCCGATACTAAGTATTTAGAAAACGTATAAAATATTGTTTGATAAACTATTTAATGCATAGATATCCTAGGAAATGTATAAATTTCCTCGGAATTGTATACAATTCCAATAACGTATTTGGAAATCTATAAACTTTTTTTTTTAAGTTGCGAAATGCATTTACGCACTATCCCTGAGTCGTTACCGAATACCCACTAAAACCCAACCGGCCTCGTTGCCATTAATGCGGGTGTTCCAGGGAGATGCGGGTGTCCCAGGGAAATGCGGGTGTCCCAGGGATGGAAATGTATAAACCTAACCTAACCTAAATAAAATCGCTGTTTCATAAGCGCGATGCGTGATTTGGCAGCCATTTTTGAACATTTCCGATTGCCATTTAGGAAATGTATAGATTTCCTAGGAAATGTGTAATATGTAATTTATTTCACACATTTCCGTGCGATTTTAGGAATTACATACATTTTCTAGGAATTGTATACAATGACGGATTACATACATTTCCGTTAACTTAATACACAAGTGAGTAACTGTATCATCATTGTGAAAGTTTTAATTTCGGAAATAAAATTCCAATTTGAAACAATTTTGGAGATTTAATTACTTTAAATTCTAGATTTACATCATGCTAGATTTACATCATGCCAGATAGTAACAAAATAAAAACATAAAGTGATAACACTTAGTGGTCAGTCTTTGTTGCCAGTTCTGAAATCAGATTTTATGGCGTCAATCTTAGTAGGTACTAGATAGGTATCACTGGAACAGCACTTTTGCATTCAAACATGAACTTGCTATGGGCTTCTCTATTTCTGTTTGTCTGTTGCAGAAACATAGACTTCAATTTGGTCGTGATTATTTATTTGAACATCTTTTTCGCCCACGAACATTTTCAGCCTTTCCTCTTCTTCACAATTTTCTTCATCTTCACCAGTAACGTTAGTAGTTTTCTTGGTTCCTCTTTTGTGCTTTATATAAAAAAACCTGCAACAAACATAAAGGTGCTTACTCTTCCTTGAAATCTTTATCTATCTATCCAGAACCAATATTTTGAAACTATAGTAGTGTATTTATATAAATTTACATAACAGATGGTAATATAATTTCAACATATTATGTCAAAAAAAGATCAACTGATGACCTACGGCTTCGGTACTCTTGTTTTTTTAACCGACTTCAAAAAAGGAGGTATTCAATTCGCCT